>JBCFYV010003025.1:0-60779 GCA_039000515.1 Timema cristinae
TACAAGCAGAGTTCAAGTTGGCGATTATTTAAATGTTCACCGATGTGTGAACAATTGGTAAATGACGAATCTGAAAAAATCACGTTTGAAAATTCCGTGATTCACCATTTATCTGCAGTAATTGACTCACTGAAGCAATATTTCCCGGGCATGGACAATCTTCAGTCCATTCTTGGATATTAAGAAAATTTTTTTTACTGATGATGAGAAATTTTTTAAAAGGGACAAAGGTCAGCCAAAGTAGAATTTCTCGGACTACGCAAGAATAGCACTTTCAAAGTGGAATTTCAAAATTAAAACCTCGGTACATTATGGCGAAAAGTAGGTGCTGAATATCCTATTATAGCTGGCAGAGCTCTAAGAAAGATAATACCTTTTGCTACCATTATAGACGTGAGAGTGGTTTCTAAACTTTAGTAACAGTAAAAACAAAGGTCAGAAACCGTATCAATGTGGAACATGACTTGAGATGAGTGAAACTATAAACCTAACATAAAAAACCTTGTGAATGCAAAACAATTCCAAACTTCACATTAACTGTCATTAATTAATCAAGGAATTACATTGAAATTGTAATTACGTACATGTTTGTGCAATTTTATGTTTTAATAAAGGCAATTTTTTATGCATGTGTTGTTTCTTCGATAATATTTTAAATGGGGGTCAAATCAGTTTCCCTGATATGTCATAGGAGTAACAAGACTGAAAAGGTTAGGAACCGCTGGAGAAACATTTATCACAATGTCCGATTTTCTTATTTGAGAGCTAGAAAAGTTATCAATGTTGGTCGCAAAATAATAAGTTTAATGATAGTATGTTTAGTCTTAGAAGTGTCAAATAAAATAATTTAAAAAAAAATATTTTTCCCCCCCCCCCCCACCCTTGTAAACCTTGATTCTTTTTTTATTTGTATCATAGTTATTTTCACTCCTTTGCGAAAGGCGAGCAACTGGACTTGTTAAATTATAAGTCCAATGTTGTGGAAGTAATTGACTCAGATGTGAGATCATATGATACAAGACGTACAAAAAAACTGTCTTTTTTTTTACTAAAAAAAATTGTGCATAGGAATTTTCCAAGGAACAGAATCAGGTTGTGAGATTGGCGAAATTAGATCCAGTGGGATACACGTTGAATTAACCTGACACCATCATGAATCATGCAAGAATAAAGCATCCGAAAAAAAAAAAAAAAAAAAAAAAAAACCACGAAAAATTTTAGAAGAAGAAATGTCCCCGATAGTTTACAAACTAGAGGGTCAGCTAGATGGCCTCACAATGGCACACAGTTATTTACAACCCACTTCGGTCGCTGTATGGTCTAAGGCGCTACTTCGCAGTAGACTAGACTGACAATGACGAGGAGATCCAGGCTCGAATCTCAGTCGGGTGTACAAAGGGTGGTTTTAAAAAAAAAAACTGTTTTACACTCTCCCTCCACACCAATACTGGTACACTTACTCTAAATTTAATCTTCTAATCCTTAAAACCATTAGCGTAGTGACCAGGTGAAAAATTAAAAAAACTTGTTACCCCCAAAGTCATTAATGCATAATGCAAGTTTTTACATATTTTAGAATCTATGTATGAAATAAATAACATCCAAACTAGTATATTAAATAATAAGTTTTACATTATATATATATTTATTTAAAAAATTTAGTAACCCTAAGATGTTTTCGCGTACCCCGATTATATACAACTAATGTCCTGTCCCCGTGGTTTTCCCCATTTATTAATAACTGATGCGGGTGCATTTCTTCTAAAATCTTCCTTCTTTTTAACCATTAGATAAAGTAATTAAAGAGCTTGGCGTGTCACGTATTTATAAATTGATACTTAAGTATTAAAATATTATTACAAGAAAATCCGATCTTGCCAAAATATTCACCACCGATGACGTTCATGAGAAAAATTTCATTCAATGACCCATATGTCTTTTAAACATATTATAAACAATAACTAAATATAGCAAGCCAATGGCTAAAACTGACATTTTATAAAGAGTGCTAATTATTATTATTAGCACCGCGTCTTACTACCCGTTCGGGTTATACGCACTTACGCTAATGTGTAATGGTAGGGTTATTGTGAGATGAAATGAAGGACCTACAGTTTAACGTGGAATCGAACCACGGTGGAGGCCTGGCATTCCCCACATTCACAAGATGTTTTGTCAGAGGTGAAGGAAGGGTTTGGAAATCAGATAAATCTGTGCCGGAACCGAGGATTGAACCCGGCCGCCAGCTCAGAAGTCTGACACCTTACCCTAGATCACCAGGTCACCTACAAGAATGCTAATAAATATAAGTTGAAACGGGAGTCAGTTTTATTTTATTTTACATGATTACTAACTTTGGGAAATGTTTTTAAAAATCGATGGGGTATCGCCATTATTAGAATATGAAATTACAGGTTACTTATTTAACTCCATCAACTTTATGATAGCAAGTATTTCCAGGTAGCCTTGAGAAAATTTATAGATTACTACGCAACTCCTTTAGACCTGGCAATAAGCATCACTATTATAACTATATACTTCATAATGCCACACACAGTGATTAGACTAATACTATGGAGTTCATTTTTTAGTTCCCCGAATAAGAACCTTTGAGTTTGATCGCTTATAAATTGATTAAAAAACCCGTAAGAATATGATAGAATATATTTATGGTATCGATTGTTATTATGTTAGCACGCACGATTAATAACTAAAGATTATATGCGGAAAAGATATATGAAGGAACACAAAATTATACGGGTGAGATATATATTTTTTTTACTTGTTACTTTAAATTCATACAATCATCTTCCATGTAAAAATAATTTGGGAAAATTTTATCAACATGTACGAGTATTTTGGGTGAGTGTGAAATCCGCCGTTGTATAATACACAGTACAAGCAAGTGTACATAAACATTGCCCTAAAGTTTGGTTTGTAATAACTTATAAACACATTTTAAGTAAATTTTTTAGCACCACGTATTTACTATCCGTTCGGGTTATACGTTATATTTTAATTACGCTGATGGTTTTAGGTATTAGTAAGGTTGTATTAAAGGAATTGCACCCACATTTGCGTGGAGGGAGGCTGGAAAAACAATTTGGGAAAGGCCATCCCCAGTTCACCCGACCGAGATTCGAACCTCGATCTCCCGTCCTCAGCAGTTTAGCTCAACATGAAACTAGCGCGTTAACTAACTACGCCGCCGAGGCGGGTGGTTTTGTCTAAATAAATTTTAAAAGTCGCTACATGAACAGTATTAAGAAGGCTCCTGACTTAGTTTTAATTGTAAAGGTGCTCCTTTCTATCTATAGTTTTATGATGGCGCACATCTGTAAAACTCACACGCCTCATCCATTTTGTATAGATTAGTTAATTTTAAGTCATTAATAGTCATAGTATGAAGCTAAAAAAATATTTTTTTAAATATAAAAATTGTTAAACTTTGTTGACAATTTTACTTAGCATTTTTTGGATAGAAGGGACCCGCCTCGGTGGCGTAGTGAGCTAACGCGCTTGTCGTGTTGAGCTCGACTGCTGAGGACGGGAAGATCGAGGTTCGAATCTCGGTCGGGTGAACTTAGGGGGGTTCTTAAATGGTTTTCCACTCTCCTCCACGCAAATGCGGGTTCACTTCCTCTAATTAAACCTTCCTAATTCCTAATCCATTAGCGTAGTTAGTACTTAAAGCGTATAGCCCAAACGGGTAGTAAGACGCGGTGCTAAATATTTTTTATTATTATTATTATTGTTGAATAGAGGGGGAGCGAGGTCTACTTGCTGTTCACAGAAATACTTATTCAAGCTTAGAAGTGTAAACAATATTTTTTAAATCACTTCTTAAACGTGTATTTACACAGCGTACATTCAGGATTGGTGAACATGAGGAATATTATTACAGTATTATTATTATTATTATTATTACTATTATAAACACCATTAATATAATCATTACTAAGAAACACACACAAATTGTTTTTTTTTTAAACGAGCTAGACATAACTGATTCATTATTTTTGGTAAATCTGAGCAATAAATTAATATGTTTGTGTAGTAAAGTGAAGGGACATAAATATTACTTAAATAAGTATATCGTAGAATCAGATAAAAAATGTAATATACGTTTTCCTTAAAATAAACAAAAGGAATTTCTTGACTCGGTGTACGCCAGTCCTTGTACTTAAGATTTAAAATAAAATGTTTGCAAAGATTTAATCTTAACTAAAAACCTTTATATCTCCACCTTGATTTCTTTTGAATGGACATTCGGAGTATGCCTATCTTTAATAAAAAAACAAACTTTTTTTGCAGCCAATATTTCTAACTTTTTACTATGTTTTTTAGCGTTATTTTAACATGTATTGGTACATGTATTGGTAATATCTATCAAAAATGACAGCTACAAATAACAGTACTTGGCGTATGAATATGTGAAAGCATGTCTAGTAACGTTTTCTGTCAGATTTCAGCTCTTAAGGAAATGGGGTAGTCTCACCTGTAAATGTGGTCATACAAAGATCACGCTGTTTAAGGTGTGAGCCTTTCAATATACTAGATTGCAGGTGACGTGTGAGTTCACAAGGTTCGAATCTCGGCTGAGTGCAATGGGGTAGTTTTCCAAATGTGATTTATCATTCATGTTTCCCATACTATCCTCAATTGATGTTGGTGTATTCCCTTTAAACAATCCTCCTCAACCATACCCCTAGTCTTTAAAAACCATGGTATCAAACGTAGGCATACGAATGAAAAAATACCTCTTTGAATGTTTGTGTTTAATTTAAACCGACCCGCTTCATTGGCACCCTTTCACGCAAATGCGGGGTTCAATTCTTTAAATCCACCTCCATTCCTAACCCTATTAGAGTAATTAGTGATTATTTACTAGGTATATAACCTGAACGAGTAGTAAAACAAGGTGCTAAATAATAATATTAGTGCTACTAGCTATCAACAGCTATCACGACTTGAGTCATTATTTCATACGACAAAGAAAAAAGAAAAGACGGGTAAATATTTTAAGCACCTACATCGATATTCGCCTGGAAGAATATGGGAACGCAATAATTTAATACTCAGCCTCTACTCTGCCAATAATGATCGCAACCCAGTCACCTTGATAAAGTCAGGCATATTGACAGCTAGCCGGGCCCTTTGATTATCGAAATAGTCATGCCTAAGACAATCAAAGTTAACCCTCATATTTTTACAAGGGCCCAACACTTCCCTTTTTATCACGTGAGCATTATTTCGAGTAAAGCTGTTTAAAACAACCAATTTGTTGAAATGAAGGTTACCCGAAGGTCCAGCGCTCATTAATTAATAGCCGCAGGACTTTGAGGAGATGAGGGCGGGGAGGAAAATAAATCTACTAAGGTCAGTCACAGACACGGTCGCCGGTCTTCCTGACGGGTCATACCTTGACCGGTGGCCAAGTCGCCCTCTGACTCATATTGTGACCCCTCAGTGAGCTGGCACATCGCGCGCTTTTTTTAAATACATTCCGGGGAGCCGCTCATGTCTACCCAGGGCACAGTCTAATTTTCATAGGAAGGGCCTTCCTTCTCTGATAGCTAGAAGAGTTACTACTATATCTTGATTTTGGTTGGAAGAACAGTCGAGAACATTCTAACGTATTTCTTTGCGGCCAACAGTGATAACATTTCAGTATGTTATCAGTGTTATTTTATGAATTTTGATAATATCTATCAAAAGTGAAAGCTGCAAATAACACGACTTTATGTATGAATATTTTTAATATGTTTTAGTAACTTTAGAAACTACCAGCTACCTAATGCTCTTCTTTCCAAATTAGGATATGGATCTACTTTCATGAATGTATACGTAAAGAAATGTGTCTGTCAATTTTGACAGATATTATCAATATTTATAAAATAACACTGATAAAATGGTGAAATGTTATCACTGTTGGCCGCAAAAAGAAAGGTTTGTATTTTTTTATAAAGTTCTTTCTTTGGAAATTGTTCTGTAGGCGCACAATATGGCGTGTCGCTCCGCACCAGCTCAGAAAATATTTCGGATTCGATTTATTCCCATTCTTCCGCTTCAGTGGCTAACATTCTAAGGCGTCACTCTCGTGTCAGACAAACTAACTGCTGATGACGGGGAGATCACGATTCGAATCCGGTCGGTTTACTGAGGGTAGTTTTCCCTAACGGGAAAGGTAATGATAAAAAAAAATCAACCATTTTTACCAAAGAGAACATGAAGGAAAGGTAAATTACGATATATTGACAATTTTGAATTATATTAAAAAAAAAAAAAAAAACAGGAAATGTTAATAAAATTGAGAAATTATCACAGAAAATTCTTAAATATAATTACAGTTTATGGTAATTCTTGTTAAATTGAAATGCTCGTGGAAAGGTATCCCAGAACAATTTTTCGTACGATCTAACGGATTTCGTTTTTATGACAGGAAGAGAAGAGTGGTAGAAAGCACACTTTTCCCCAAGGAAATGCAGCAGGTGAATGTGTAAACGGTTCTTGTTACTCTACTATCTATGTTTAAATAGATTACCCAACATCTGTTGAGGCGTCTTTGAAAGACTTAAGGTACCCACACACAATCAGACCGTTACTTAATATGAGCGTGTGTGGAGTTCGTAGAAGACGGTTTGAACATATTTGAGGACGCGCAGTGCAGGCGTGCTCTCCCCCACGTGTTTCTTGTCCCATGATGCATTCGATACTGAGAGATGTCGCATATGAGAGAATTGGTCATATTGTAGGATGCAATGTTTGGTATAGACATTCCTTGGTTTAATTTTGGGGTTGTTAAAGGACGTCTACAACCAACATACCCGCTTGTCGGACTCGCAACCACGCAATCGCAAACGCACGATAATTACGCTTCTACAAAATAGATTATTTACAATGAAAAGTCGTAAGATGTAATTTCAACCGATAGGAACAAACTCAAAGAGGACTATTAAAGTCAAATCCATATTAATGTTTTCAAATAAGGAATAAATATTTTTTAAATATTTAAAACGGTTAGATACATATGATTTTAATTGAAAATCCTGTATTCATGTATATACATTCCCAAGCACTGTTGTCACAAACCAAATAACTTCATATTATTTGATTTTAGTAGTCCATCCATATTGGTTTTTTATTGGCTGAACGCAAGCCAAAGCAACTAATAAACGCAAGAGATGGACAATGTTCATCTCCTCCCAACTAGCGGGTTTCCCAAAAGTTCCGACTACGATTGTGTTTGCGTAAGGTTTTGTAGACAGACAAAATTACGTTACTGCGTAGCTGCGAGTTCGACCCAAGCGAGTGCGTTTGGCTGTAGACGGGCCATAAATAGGCATAAAACCGCTAAAGCAGCTGCAAACTTGCTTTTTATCCCTCAAAACATTGTCACAAAAACACTTCTTTATTTTTTTCAAATTTTAAACTTTTAATGTTTATCTAAACCTGGCACAATTTTAAAAGTGCCACACACAAAGCATTATTCTGATAGGATACAGATAAGCCCAACAATACCACTGATCGCTGTGGCTTAGCTGAAGGCGACTGATTTCAACAATACCACTGATCGCTGTGGCTAGCTGAAGGCGACTGATTTCAACAATACCACTGATCGCTGTGGCTAGCTGAAGGCGACTGATTTCAACAATACCACTGATCGCTGTGGCTAGCTGAAGGCGACTGATTTCAACAATACCACTGATCGCTGTGGCTAGCTGAAGGCGCGTGATCCCAACCGAGCGTAGTTTGTGTGTGTTATGGGAAGCCTTATGTATCCACCCCCAACTCCCCATAAATAATGTTGATACGGAGCGATCATTTTCTGTTTACGGGAACATAATGGCTGACAGAAGAATTCAATATAAAGCTTTATTCCCACGTTCACCGAAATATAAAGAGCAGAATCTACTTGAGTGTCGCAGCAGCTCACACTGTATGTTGACCCATGAAGCATTGCAACGCAAACTTAAACAACTGATTTATCAACACATTTTATTTTATAGTATAGATACATATAGGTATTTAAGAACATTATCCGATGGTTGGGTTTTCAAATTATAACGCTGTGTCATGGCACAATCCAATACACTGATACACACGCTTTTCATTAACGGGGTTTTTTCAAATCTCCTCACACTGGCTTACAAAGCTGTCTGCTTACTGTTAGCTCTACAGCGCATGCGTTGTCATATGCACATGCGCACTGATTTGAGATGGTTGGTTCTGAGATTTGATTGGTTTTCCGAAGATCTCAGGGAGAGCGGATGAAGTAGAGATGAGTTGAACTTTGGCGGAACAACTCTCGCCGATAAGGCGGAATCTTTTGCTTGGCTTAATCTCGTCACGTGACTTCGTTTTTGTTTTTGCGCTAGTTTTTTGACAAGCGTGTGAATCCACAGTAACCCCAAATAACAATGAGTTGATGATGTCCCTCGTATTTTCAGATTCACTTTAATTTTCTTTTAGAGTCGCATCTCAGGTCTGTTCAGGTTATACGCATATTATGTACTAAACTACGCTAAAGAGCTAGAAATGAGAAAAGTAGAATTTGCGAGAAGGTTAGCCACATTTGCATGGAGGAGGAGTGAAAAACCATTTAAGAAAAAAAACACCCGCAGTCCACCCGACTGGGATTCAAACACCAAGCTACCTTTCACCGGCAGTCTAGGCTAATACGAGAGTGACGCCTTAGACCATGCAGCCACCGAAGCAGGTCTTAAATTGTTGGTTGATGTGTGGTGTATTTATATCATTAAAACAAATAAAAGAACAAGTTATGGATGTTAATTCATATTACATTGCAAATTAAAACCTAAACTGAAAATCACGAAAAGTTTAACAAACGAAGAAAAAAAAAAGGTAACAAAAAATATACCATAAAATTAACTTACAAAAATTGGCGAAACAAAGCAGAAATCCTCACAAAAATAGGTATGTCTACCAATATAATTCGTCTGTAGTGTTGTACATTATTAATTTGCACTTACAAGTATCGATACATAAACCATCGATTTCCGTAAGCTATAAGGTGTAATTTTCTAAGCCCAAGCCAAGACGTAAACTTTGCTATTTACAAACGTTATCGCTATAATTTTCCTTTTGTGATGGGGCCTAATTGTTCGCGAGAGCACGGAATTAAGTCAATGCAAAGACGTTTATTCTTTTCACACAAGCATGACCGCTAAACCTCCCGTAAATTAGTCCGTATTTGTGGGGGACTTGAGTCGATATATTTTAGTAAACAAAAAAATTTGAGATAGTAAAAAGAGGAAAAGGGTAGGAAGTTGGGACAAAGAATTGAGACATTTGCCAATGTTTTAAAACAAAAACCCCCACCCCCTTTACTCTAAGAAATTTCATACCTTGTTGTTGGGGGGGGGGGGGGGGGACGGGGCAAAAAAAAATTCAATAAAACGAATGTTTTGTTGTTTTTTCAATTTTCCTGTTATTTTTTTTAGCCCCCGCTTTGACCCCCGTTCGATTATAACCCTTTATAATTACGTAATGGGTTAGAAAATTGTATGGTTTAAATTTAGGGGAAATAACCCCGATTTACGTGAGGCAGAGTGGAAAACCTTTAGGAAAAAAAACCTCGGTATGACTGGGGTTTAAAACCCTTTAATCTCCCTTTTTTTGCATTTACCCAACATAATTAGCGCGAAAGACACCGGCACCGAAGGGGTCATATTCCCCCTTTTTTTGTGTCTTTTTTCCCCGCTCGGGCAGCCGTCTCTTTGGGTTGCCTTTTTCTTTCCTATTTCTTTTCCTCTCTAAACTTCATTGACCTGCAAATGCGGGAACACTTTTTTAAACCTTTAGCCCCAAAAACCATTGCGTAATTAACTAGTACAAAAGCGCAAAACCCGAAGGGTAGTAAGAGGCGGTGCTAAAAAAATCGTTGACAGATTTAAGATATTATTATGTAGATCTCTGTGTTGTCCCCCAGAAAAACTAACTTTTTGGGGCCCCAACAGAATCCCCCCTGTTGAATCATTTTTGGCACACTTAAACTAAAATGGACAAAAAGGAATATACCACACCCCCCTTGCGATGAATTTTAAATTTTTATTTTTTTCTCGGGAGGCGTTAACTTCCCGTTGGGGTTATACTCGTGTGTGGCCCTACTGTTTAAACTAATATGTTATGGAAAACCATTCGGGAAAATCCCCAGTATCCCCGCCCCGGTATCAAACCCCCCGATACCCCGTCTCAGCGCCTAGTCTAACAGAAGTACGCGTTCCCCACGTAACATTTTTGGGCTTGGGAACAATTGAACTTCATTAAAAATCAAGCTGTAAGAAAAATAAGTTTGCACTGGCATAGTCTTTTGGGTTTGTACGATGCATGGTGATGGAAACCCCTATAAAGGTCACAGTTGAAATAAATCAACCCAATTAATTTTTTATTTATTTATTCTCTTCGTATATGACCAAAAAACTTTTTACAAAAATTAATCTCAATTGAAAAACCCCGAAAGAGTTTTTTCTTCAAAAACTTATTCTAGACAAAAAAAATAAACAAAAAAGGGGAGTACATTTGGTTTTTTCCAAGAGTTTGGTCTACCTTTAACGTAAGGGCCGTTTTTGTTTTACTTTTTTTAGTTATATGAAAACCATGAGGTTATTTATTTTTAAACGCCCGGCCCCGGTTACTTTTTTCTATCTTTATATTTTCCCAAATTCCTCCAGCAAATGCGAATACATTTATAATTTAAAAACACCCTAATTTGCACATTTCAAAATTTAAAAATGTGTGTAGATAGGGGGGTGTAAGACGTGGTGGAAAAACCATCTATTGTTTGGGAAATGGAAAATGTTAGTTTCTGGTACGCTAGGCTCAAACAAGGCCCCTACACCTGTAGTCTAATTTCCCTTCCCTCAATGGATTTAAAAGACCCCCTATTTTTAATTATTTTTTCCACCAATACTTGTTTCGATTACAAGGGGGAAGCTAATTTCGTTTCTAGGAATTTAAATGTTCCCATCCCGAGCATTTGGTTTATGTTAAGGACAAATTCCAATTAGTGCCCCACAAGAAAAAAATTATCCTCCCCCCCCCAGTTTGAGGGGCCAGATCACCCGGCGAAATGGTCGTAATAGTCTTTTGAAGGGGGTGAAAAGGGGGAAGTTTGTCGCCCACCCTTTTGGACGGGGGGTAGCCCCTTAGCCAACACTTTAACGGGTCTGTGTGTGGAAGGAAAAGTTCGAAACACTTTTTGTCAAGGACGAAAAACTCTACTGGCACGGAGCGGGTCACCACCACTGGGAAATTTGGATCTGGGCAAGCACACTACAATAAAACACGTAGGACCCCCTTTGGGAAACTTTTGTTGTGGGGACAAAAAAAGTGCATTTTAAAAGCACACCGTTAGAAATTTCCCCGTCATCAGCGTTATAAACGTAGTTTAAACAAAGAAAAAAATAGAAGTTTGAATATAAAGTAAAATTAGGGGGAAAATGCCCCACGTTTTGGTTGAGGAGAGGGGAAAAACCCTACTAGGAAAAAACCCCCATAACACATCCCCCCAAAACCTCCCCGTCATGGGTTTAAACATACTGATGAATCTAAATTTTGCCCGGTCCCCCACCACTGCTTTTATGGGCAACATATATTTTATTCGCCCCCTATCCAAAATTTGCATTTTATTTATGCAACACGGGAAAAAAGGCGTCATTTCTAAATATGAAAGATGCCGGGAGGGGTATTTAAGATGGCTACACCAACAAAGCCAAATGTTATAATACATTGAATAGAAGATTTTGTATGCAGGTTTTTCCCTGTGTATTTTTTAAAACCCTTCCGTTTTATATATTTTCAATGTTGTGTTTAAAATTTAAAAGGACTCAAACAAACTCAGTGAAAATATTTGCAAAGTGAGTAAAAAAAATTAGGAAATATGACACGACGGCTCCCCTTTTGGAGGCAAAATAATGTGCTGTAGTTTAGGAAAATTTTTTGGGTCCACAATGGGAAAATGTTACTTCCAGTTTGGGTAGTTTTCTTATTTTTTTTTTTTTCCCTTTGCGTTTTACACCCGTTCGGGTTAAAAGCTTATGTACTAATTCCCTTTTTGGGATTAGGAAGGTTGAATTTTTTGGAGTGTTTTCCAATTGCTGGAGAGAAAGGGGGGAAAACCATTCTCAGTAACCCGTTTGGGATCAAACCCACGAGCTCTAGTTTTCAGCATTTTGTCTATTGCGAGAGTATGCTTAGACCATGCGGCCACGAAGGGGGTTAAGGTAAATATTGGGGTTTCCCAATGACGACTTAATAAAATCTGTGATATTTTCAAGGGTCAATGAAGTAGTTGAACAAGAGACCGCATCAGTGGAAAGGGAAATAAAGGTTCATTTCATATCATTGGTTTGGCTGTGGCGGGGGGGTTTTTGGGTTTGAACCCCGGATGGGGTATTAAAGGGGTTTTGTTTTTTTTTAATGGTAATGAGGGTACTTTTCCCTCTGGTAAATGATCATCTTCCCTTAGGGATTTTAAATTTTTAGCCCCCGCTCTTACTCCCGTTCGTGTTATAAGCATTACGCTAAAGTGTAATGGTAGGGTATTGTGAGATAAAGGGGGACCTCATTTTAAACGTGGAGTCCGAACCCGTGGGGCTGGTATTTCCCATTCACAAGTTGTGATTACAGTCTTGTCAGAGGTAAAGGGAAGGGTTTGGAAATCAAATAAATCTTTTCCCGGGCCCGAGGTTTGGGCCCCGGACCTCCACACAGAAGTCCAAACCCCCTTCCCCCTAGCCCGCCAGGTCCCCCTATGTAGATAAAGGCCGAAAAGTTTTTTTTTTTAGTACCGCGTTTATCCCCGTTGGGATTATACGCTTAATACTGATTATCCAATGAGGGGGAATTTGGGGAAAGGTGGTTTGACAAATGAACCCCTTTGCGTGAATGGAGAGTGGAAAACACCTCTTTAACCCCCTAGCAAGATTCGAACCTCGATATTATAGCCTCTTTAGTCTAGCTAACACAAAGTAGCGCGTTAGTATTACGCCCCCGGGGACCAGAGATTTTTGGGGACACGAAGCACAAAAAAACAAAAAGAATGAAGAAAGTACTGACAGTTTATTGATAGTGCCCCCCTCAGTGTCCGCGTTTAAGGGCGTAAATTCGGAAAGACTCGCCTGCTGATGGGGGGGGCCGGGGTTTTTCAACCCCGGTGGGTCTTTTCAGGGTGGGTTTCCAAAAAATGTTTCCCCCCCTCCCCTTCCCACGCAATTTCGATGTATTACCTCTAAAATTCTTCCATTTCATACCTATCCCTTTAGTAATATCATTATTAACTTACGTATAATCTAGACGGGTGTAAGACCCGGTGATTTAAAAAATTGTTTGTATTTTCTAGAAGTTTTATGAATTCTAATGTTTTTCTTAGGCTGCTCAACGTTAGTTTCGGGGCCAGGTGTAATTTCAATCTTTCTTTTTTTAAATGTTTTATTTTAATAAAAAAGGACAAAAGATACTTTTTTATTTTGCTCGAGAAGCGTGTGTCGCAACTTTTTACTTTTAAGACGCAAATTGTGCACAAGGGTTTTTTTTTGTTCTAAAAAAATTTTAAGATTTAAACTTAATATTTCCCGGATAATTTTCTCTTAGTTTACTTGCAGAAAAGTCAAAATACCCGCGTGGCGGGAACACGAACTGAGACTCAATCGGGGGCTTGTCTGATTTGCTGCCGATGTCGAGGCGGGTTAAAATCCCGATCAGGGTATTGAAGGTGGCTTTTCATAAGTTTTACGATATGGAGGCGGGGTAGAGGGGTAGGAGGGAGGGTAGTGTCTTCGTGAAAAAATGTGATGGGAGGAAGGGGGTGTCAGATAGTACGGGGCATTTTTAAAATTAAGAAAATGGGGATGTCCTGTTATTTTTTATTATTATTTTATTATTAGCCCCCGTTTTTTAAACCCTTTCGGGTCATACGCACTACGCTAATTGTAATGAATGGTAGGGTGATTGCGAGATAAAATGGGGCCTACAGTTTAACGGGGGGATCCAAAACCAGGTGGAACCTGACTTTCCACACTTCAAAGTTGTGATTAATCAGTCTTGTAGAGGGTTTGGTCGATAAATCTGTCCCCGGACCGAGAATTGACCCCGGGACCCCCCCCCAAGAAGTCTGGCACTTACCCAGACAACCAAATCACCAGCGCCTGTGTTAATAAACCCGATGCGCGCATTATAAAAAACAACATCGAGTCATTGCTTGGATCGTCGAATTTTGGAAAGTAAAACACTTTAAAAATAAATTTAAATAGGTTCAAAATTTAAAAAATCATTTAAATACTAGGGGGGAGGGGGGGGGGGTTTCGTATATTGTGACGTAATATTAAAGGGGTTCCAAAATTGGAATGTTTGACAATGAAGGGAGAAGGAAAAAAAACCCTAAATAAGAGGGATATAGTTTATGGCCCCCCGGGGGGATTGTTTAAAGGGAGTTCCATCTCTTACAAGAAAACGCGGATCTTTCCTTTAAATCCTACCGTCCTAATTTTTTTACATTATTTAATATTTTAAATATCTCAAAAAGTTGGGCACAAGTATAAAAGCTTTTTTAAACCGGACGTAGTACAGTTTAGCCACGATTCTTCGGGGGTTTTTTTAACCTTTTGGCGTTGGTTATAACTCACCCGGCTTTTGTTGTCATTTGGGTGGTTGTAAAGGTTTTCAAAGGGTTTGAGCGAAAAAAAAAAAGTGAGGATAGTAAAAGAAAACAAATGTAAGGTAATCTAATCAAACCAAACCCCTGGCTTAACCAAACCCCGAGTAAGGGGGAAAAAAATATGGGTGGGTCATAATTCATACTACCGCGGTTCTTTCTGTTATAGTTTCCGGCCGGTGAGTGCCAACTGTTATTGTCAATTAGACTACGGCCAGGTTGCGACAGGTCGGGGGGAATGCTTTTTGTTGGTCCCGGCCAGCTTGCGCCCCTGGTCGCCCCCGTTTTATGCCCAGATGTGTTACTAGCCATAGTAGTATCTAGCTATATGAGAAAAACGTACATCAAAAAATAGGGTGTCCACCCCTAAGGGGATTAGACCAGGCAATTTGGGGTTCGCATGGTACATGTTTTTTCAGCTTTATATGGTAGGTCGTCAAGCAGCCTTGTTTGTCGGCCAGAAGCCAGCGTAAGCTGATACCTTGGTAACTGTTTGAACTTAGTGTTGAAAATTTCGTTGGCTGGCGTGATGGGTATCCGATAAAAGGGCGGGATGTGTTGTTAGTTTGAAAAAAAAGAATACTTTCAGTAGAGTTTTCGTTAATTTCTGGCTGGATACCGTCATTTACGCCCGTATTGGGGTTATAATTATGAAAAGGTAAGTTTTTTAGATTACAATTTTTTTTGGTTGTTCCGCAAAAAATTTTGTTTGTTCCTTTTTGATGCCCAAAAATGATATGTTATTAAGGGGGGAAAAAACTTTGGGGAGACCTCCCCCCCCCCTCCCCCCCATCATTTGGAAAAAATTTACATTTTCATTGTTTCTTGTTTTTTTCCCGAAATTGTTCCGAAAAAAGTTTCTTTGCTGTGTATTTGTTCTTGACAATGGGACGAAAATTTTGCACTTTCTTTACTCATAGGGGCCAGTTTCATGGAAACACTCCCCCCCACCATTTTTAAAAAATTCGGGTTTTTGATTGCAATCGTTTTTTCCCGCTTGTTCCGGATTGTTACATTTTTTTGCTTTTCTGTTTTGAAAAACCCACAAATAGTAGTTTACATTGGGGGAGATGGGCCCAATTTAAAGGGCCCATTTGGTTGAAAAAGATAAAGGGCCCTTTATTTTTAAATTAATAAATTTTAAATATATCGATATTTTATAATCCATAATATCAAACCCTATTGTTTTTAATCAAATAGCTGGGGGGAATGATAAAAAAATGTTGAAATTAACTATTTCCTTTTGTTTGTATGTTGTAAAATCTATAAAACGATTAGACGCTAAAATTAAAGATGGGATGGGAAATTTTTTTTTAAACAAATTTTTTTAAAAATCAATAAAATTTACCAAAATTAAAGGTTTAGCTGTTTAAAGACTTTTATTGCATAGCTATTTTTTATTTTCCTTTTTAAAGGCACGTTTTTGATTTAGTTGTGCTTTCATTTCGTTTTTTTTTTAATTTATTATTTTGGTTTTTTTGACAATTTTTAGAATTTTTTAAAATTTCGGGTTTCTATAGATTTTTTAAATAAATTTTTTTTGGAAATTTATTTAGGTCCTTTTTGAAAACTTTGATTTGAAAAAAAATTTTTTTACTGTCGAGGGTTTCTTAGTCTTCTTCGTAAGGTCGAGTTGGAATAATTAAATTTTCCTTTCCAAAATCGTCTCTTTGGGGTCAAAGGACTACTTACTACTCAAACCCAGTAAAGTACCAAAAAAAAGGAGGGTGCGAGTAAATATTTAGGAAACCCTAATTATGAGCTCTTTAGGGGTGGGGAAGAAGGAGGAAAGATCTGGGGTTCTTTGGTTTTTCACAACGGGCCCATTAGAAAAACCCCAAATTTTGAAGTTTGGGACGAAGCGGGGCCTAAAAAAATTTTTTCTTTACATGAGTTTTATGGCATGCAAAAAGTTGAAGACCAAGTTTTGTATTTTGATTGTCCCCCTTTTTATTGTTTTTTTGTGCATATGAGCGAATCAAAGAAAATATTTTTATACTTTGAAACAGAGGGTGGGAATTCTTTACTTGACCCCCTGTGTTACTATAAGGTGCACATACAAAAGGAACATCTCTAGTGACATATTTTTTTTGGTTTTGTAGGAGATCTAAAACTAACAAACAAAAATTTTTGCACAAAAATTTGGGAACAAACAAATAAAGTTAAAAAAAAAAAATACAAATTTAGTTATTTTACCGTTGGGGTGAGGAAACGGGTTTACATAGGTAAAAATATAATAATTTTAAAACTATCAACTGAAATAAACACATTTTTTTTAAGAAATTCGGGAGAAATAAAGAAAAAAACATGTTGGGAAAATCAACAAATAAAAAAAACTTTAAAAAAAAAATTTTTAAGTTTTGAAATAATGTGAGAGAGCTATCTCCCGGTTTATACCCGTTCGGGTTAACGTAGCTACTATAAAAAAATTATCGTTTAAAAGATAAAAATACGTTTTTTAAAAGTTGTTTTGGTTTTCATGTGGAGAATAGGGTTCCAAAAAGGCGTCAATTACGTCCTAGGTTAAATAAATCTTTGTTGCCCCTGCCAAAACGAAATGGGGTTTTTTTTTAAAAACCTTCCCGGAAAAAAAAGGAAAAAATTATTGCAATCAAAAAAATATGGATTTTTAAAAGATGGGGAAAGGGAGTAAACCCCTTTTACGGGCAGAAAAAATACAATTTAGGGGGATAAAGAATACAAATTTTTTTTTTCCCGGAAAAAATCCGGGACAAACGAAGAAAAATTTATTGTTAAAAAAATTTATTTTTTAAATTTTTTTAGGGGGAAAAGATGGTGGGGCAGATTCGTGGGATCAAAGTAAACATCCATTTGTGGGCCTATAAAAAAGGGGGCAAACAAAATTTTTTTTTGGGGGGGAAACCGAAAAAAAAGCAAAGAAATATAATACATGCTTTTTCAAAATGGGGGGCTACCGTAAAGTTGGCCCCCCACGGTAAGCAAAGGCCCAAGTTTTAAAGTCCCATTTGTGCAAGAAAAAATGGGGAAAAAAAGAGCCTTTTTTCGGTATAACCCCGGGGAAAAAAAGATCGGAAACCTTAAAAAAAGTGGGGTTGGAGGGGGGCGGGGGGGGGGGGGGGGGGTTGTTCTGTAAAATTGGCCACAACCCAATTTTTGAATATTTGTTGGCCCATCAAAAAAGAAAAACAAAAAAAATTTTTTGGAACAATCCCCAAAAAAGTGAAAAAAAAACGATTTTCAAAAAAAAAAAATTTAAATTTTTTAAAAATTTGGGGGGAGGGCAATTTTTGCGGCGTATTTTTTTTCAGTTGGTACCTACCCATGGGAAAATTTTTTGGGGGAAAATTTTTTAAGAAAAATTTTAAAAATTTTCCTTTTTTCCCCGTTATATTTTTTTTGACGGATTTTTTTTCTTATAAAAATCTGGGGATATACCCCCATTTTCCCCATTTTAACTGAAATTTTTATTTTAAAATTTAAAAAATTCACTAATATCATTTTTTTGGGGTTTGGAACTCTGAATCGGTTTCATTCAAATAAAAATACTTATTCTTAAAAAACTATCATTTGGAAAAGGGGGGGGGTTTACCCCACCCGGGCAGTACTTGTATCACCCGTTTCTCTGTAATTTGAAACAATTTTAGGGCCTAAATTTCATTTCAAAACGTTTTATTTTTCTGAAAAAAAAAACCCAAAAGGGAAAAATGATTTTTAAATTTAAAATAAAGCGTTTTTAAAAAGAAAATGTTTTATACAATATAAAGCTGTAATTTATTATTAAATTATATTTATTTAATTTTTTTAAAAAATTTATTTTTCCCCCTTTTTTTTTAAAATTTTTCCAAACCGGAAAAAATTTTTTCCCAAAATTTTTCCTTTTTCGAATTTTTGGTTTATATAATTATCTCAATTTGATTTTTAAAAAAATTTTTAATGTCACTGGGTTCACAAAAAGAAAAAGAAAAACACGTTTTGTTCCCAATTTTTTTTTCCTTTTCCCCTCTCTGTTGGTTTTTTTAATTAAAAAATTTAAAAAACCGAAAAACATCATTTTGTTCAATTTTTTTTTTTTCTCTTCTCTGGGTAATTATATAAAAAATTTTATTTTATATATATTAAAAAATTACCCCCCGAGAGGGAGAGAAAATTTTAAAAAAAAATAGATTCGTTGTTCTTTGTGCAAGTCTTTTGACATAAATAATATATTATATCAAAGGAGCTATATTATAAAAAAACCAAACTTCGATAAGAACTTGAATGGGTTTTGGGGAATAGGTAGAAAAAATGTATTCAAAAAAATTTCTAGGAACTTGCAGCAAAAAATCGGGGTTTACAAAAAAAGGGGGGTTTTTTTTTAAAAATTAAACCCAGACAAAAAAAAAATATATTATAATTTTTAAAAATTTTTAGGTGGCTTTCCCCAAAAATTTTTTCTTTCTTTAGTTTTTCCCAAACCCCTCCCAAGAAAATATGGTCATTTACTAAAAAAAATTTTTTTCCTTCCCCTTTTACCCTGAAAACTCAAACCTCAAAACCAAAAAAATAAATTAAATTAAAAGTGCCCCAAAAAAATTTTGGGGAGGGTTTATTTTTTAAATTACATCTTATTTCCCGCCCGGGGGGTTTTTGGGGGGGGGGGGTTTTTTTTTGGTCGCGCTTTTTGGGCGGGGGTCGGGTTCGAAGGGGGTCGGGGGAATTGGGGGGGGGGGTTTTTTCCCAAATGGTTTTCCCCCCTCCCCCCCCGCAAAAGCGGGGGTTTATTTTCCCCAAATTAAAATTCCAATTCCCCAAACCTTTTTCGTAATTAGTACTAAAAACGAAAAAACCCCAACGGGAAATAAAAAAGCGGGCTAAAATTATTAAATTTCTTTATTTGGAAAAGAAAGCTTCAGTTATTTTGTTTAAATTTTAAAAAAAAAAAAAAAAACGTTCTCCTCTCTACACATAATTTTTTTTGATCATATGTAAAAAAAAATACCTTCCTTTTGAATTTAAAAATTTTTTTTATTGTTTTTTTTTTGCAAAAAAAAAATTTTTTTAAAAAACGGTAAAAAGACTGTCGTTACAATAGTAAAAAGCGGTTTTTTATTTGAAGAAAATTCAAAGTGTCAATCTTGAAAAAAAAAAACAAAAAACTTAATATCATATTTGGGGGCCAAAAAATTTCTCTTAAGTGATTTTTAAAAAACATAAATTAAATTTAAACTATACCTCCAAAATTTTTTAGGTCCCCAAAAAAGGGTTTTTCTCACTTTTAAATTTGGGAATTATCATTATAGGTTTCTTAATTGGGAAATACAACTTTTAAAAAAGTCCAAATTTTTAAAACCCCTTTTAGGTGGGTTTAAAAGAGAAATTCTAAATTCCAAAAGAATATTTTTTAAAATTTTAAACCCCTATAAAATGCTGGGAAAAAATCCCCCATATGATTTAAAGTAAAAAACAAAAAATTTTAATTTAAAAAATGAATTAATCAAAAAATTTATATCAGAAAATCCCAAAAACCAAGACAAAGTCGACTGACGTAAAATTTTCCCCCTTAAAAAAAAATTAAATCTTAAAAAATAAGTAATTTTAATTAAAAAATAATAATTGCAGGTTACTAAATTGAAATCGGAAATTTTTTTTTCCTATGCAATTTTTTCAAGAAAAATTTTGCCAATTTAAACCAATAAAATAATCCTTTTTCTGCATTAAAATGACTAAATAGTTCAAATAGCTAAAAATTAAAACATTTAAACTCCCCAAATTGAAATTTTTTTCTAAAAAGATTTTTTTATAAAATGGCTGAAAAAGTGTTTTTAAATGTTAAAATTTTTTTTTATTTTTCTTGTATCAAGTTCAAAAAACCCTTGGGCGATCGTTACACCATTTTTTGTTTTTTTTATTTCTGTTTACGTTTGGAAAAACCCCCCAAATAAAAATAAATATAAAGCCTATTTCCAATAAAACATTTTGCCTTTCCCGGTTTTTAAAACTTTACTTTTCCGGTTGTGATGGAAGGGAAACCCTTTTCCTTATTTTTTAAAAAAAAATTTTAAAAATTTTTATATTTATTAAAAAATTTTTTTTAAAAAATTTTTTTAAAAAATTTTTTTTACAGCCGGAAACAAAAATAAAAAACATCTAAAAAATTTCTACAACATTTTTTAAAAATGAAATAACCCTGAAGGGTTTAAAAAAATTTTATCCTCCATATTTCCCCCCGAAGGGTAGTAAACACTTGTAAATTTTTATTTAATATGAGTTAAATATTTTTAAAGAAACTTGGAAAAGATCTTTAAACCAAAATCCGCATGGACTCAATTATTGTGGCGTGATAATAAAATGGAGTAACTGGTGGGGGGGGCTTCACCCGTTTTGCGACTAACTACCTTCCCTAAAAGTTTTGATCCCCGGGGCCAAAATTTGGGTTTCAGTCAAATTTTTTGTTCGCAAATCAATTATTAAAAAAATTCATTTTAAATTGAAAATATTTTTAATCTTTAAATTTAAACTTTTTTTAATGCATGAAAACTAATATTTTTAAAATTTATAGATGAAATATTAATAAAAAATTTTGAAATTTTTTGATTTAAGGGGAAATTTTATTATTTTTTGATTTGCTTAAACTACGGTAAAATCCCAGCTTTATAAAAAAGGGATAATTTTAAAAATACTAAAAATTTTTAAATTTTCAAAAATTTTTTTTTCAAAAAGTTGCCTAAAATTGTTTGGAAAAAGAAAAATTAAGTTTCTTACCCTCAAATTTTTAAAAAAAACAGTTAAAAAAAAATTTTTTTGTTTAAATTTCAAGAAAAAACTCTTTGAATGACGAAAAAAAAAATTTGACATAGGGGCCTTAATATGCAGGGACGTAAAAGGGGATTTTTTATCCTTATTTAATGAACTCAGAAAGGGTAAATGATTTTTTTCAGTTTTTGAAGAGTGTAGCTTCATTTTTACGAATTTTCTCATACTAGGAGGGCTTAAAGCAAAGAAGGAAAAAAATAATGTTCCCCTTTGGGAAAAAAGGTGGCGGCGCTTGAGGTAAATGGACATGGGAAAAAAAAATTTTTTTCAGTAAGCCCCCTTTAAAATTTTTCTTGAAATTGTATATTAAAAAAATACAAGTTTTAAAGAGGAATTTTTTTTTTAATTTTAGCAGGGTTATAAACACACTTGATCGCTCTATTTCAGATGTTGTTTATGCTCTTTGTGTGTTGGTGAGTAATGTTGGATATGGTTGGGGCTAGCTTGGGGGAAGTGATGTAAATTTGGTTTTGAAAGAATTGTTTGGTTTTGGTTTTCTTTTACATGAGGTTTGAAGGGTTAAGGGGGGGGGTGGTTGGATTTAAATATGAGGAGGTTGAAAGTAGTTACTTCATTTATAAATAGTCGGTATCAAACATTTTTTATGTACAGTACCCTCAAACCGAGTGTCAAACTTCAGACGGGCGGGAACCGGGAAACACTGGGGGGTTTTTCCAAGAAAGTTAGTGAAAATGCTTAGTGGAGGAGTGATAGTGTGGTTCCGAGCACCTTATCGGCCCGACATTTGACCTAGGATGACGAAAGCAAACCTACAAAAGTGTCCAGTGTTCTCGCGACAGGCTGCGACCCGAACGCAAGTGTGGCCACCTACATAAGAAATAAAGGCGAGCGTATTTGCGCTGCGACCTGAAAACGCTCACGAAAGCGTTTAAAATCTGTCGCTGTCGCAGGTCGCCAAGCGTGGCCACCCTCATAAAATCAATGAAATACACTACGGCGCCCAGGTCGCAACCCCTGGCGGGGTCTTAAAGTGGTTGGCCATAACGGGGAGTTCGGAGTTGTAGCCCCGGCAGGATGTACCGGGGGTATTTTATTCCAAAAATGATTTCCCACTTTTTTTTAAAACAATTGAGTGTGCATTTACTTTAAATTCTACCCATCCTCATCCCTACCCCATATTAGCGTTTTTAATATTTTTGCGTATAGGGTCTAACTCGAACGGGTACTAAGACGTCATTGGTAAAAAAAACTAAACGGGTAGTGAGATTCAAAACACATTAAAAAAGAGTTGAACGACGATAATTACTAGATGTGATCAAAATGTAAAACACAAAAGGGTTCAACTTTCAAATTGGGGTATTCAAGCAGTTTTTTTTTATCAGGGGGTTTCACTGCCTGTTAAAGTTATAGCCATACTGAAAATTTACTATAATGGGGTAAGCATGAGAAAGGAAGCATTTGCATGGAAGAAGAGTAGGAAGCCGTTTGGGGGAAACCACCCTCAGTAGAATTGACCGGGATTCAAAACTTTGATGTCCTCGTATTTAGCAAGCCAGTCTAACACAAGAGTGACACCTTGGAGACCATTCTGTCACTGAAGGGGGTATGATGTAATTTTGGGGAGGTAAGAATTGATGTTTGTTTTCTTCCTTGGTAACTTATATTCTCATTAACCGAATTCGTAGCAGATGGAAAGGGGGATTTAATTTTACACTTCATTACAGCGAATGTTGGCGGGTTCTGTTGCAGTTATTTCTTTGCAAACAAATGGGAGGAGTTCGCAAGGAGAACATTGGAGACCCTCATTGGAAGAGAAAAGGGGATCATTTTTCAAAAGACGAAAATCCAGATAAAAAAAACTCACCGCGTTTTACTACCCTCGGCTTATCTTAAAAATAATGGGGTTAGGGTTGAGTAAGGTATAATTTAGAGGGCATTTACCCAATATTTGAATAGGGGGAGATTCGATCCCCGATCTCCCCATCGTCGGTGCTCCATCTATTGCTAAGTGGCGCCCAAAACCACGTCCCCGATACTGTTTCAATCATTTTACTTTGACAATTATTATGTGTATTTTTACATTTTAGTTTGTATGTAAAAATGCATGACCAAATTTTAAAACATGAGCCATGATAAATCAAAAAATAAAGTGAGCAGGCATCTTTATATAGGTACTGCCGAGGCGGGGGATCAGTTCGAATCCAGTCGGGTGAACTGAGGTGGTTTTCCCCAAATGGTTTTCCACTCTCCCTCCACACAAATGCGAGTTCAAAATCCTCTAAGTTCAACCTTTTTAATTCCTAGCCCATTAGCGTAATTAGTACTTAAGCGTATAACCCAAACGGGTAGTAAGACGTGGTGCCAAATAATTTTACATAGATAGATAAATAGATAGTAAGTAGTGATGGTTTGGTTTCGAATGTTGCCGGTTTTAGTAAGCTATTTTTAGTTTCTTTGTTCAAAATTCTACGAGTACTTAACCACACAAATTAATCTAAAGCAAAATTGGTCTCCCTCCAAAAATAATAATATAACATTCATTTTTTCTATTAGTTAGGCCTATATAGGGCATATATTTAAAATACAAATGATTGTTTGTATGACGTGTTAAATACATTGAAAGCTTTTAAACTTATATAATTTTGAAACCAAGAATATACTTTCTAATAACTAAACCGGGTTTTGAATGAATAACCGGCGAAACAGGGATATTGGAGCACTGAACCAACAAATCCTTATTTGCTCATTTTAAGGAAAGGAAAACAAATTTTCAATACCCTCGAAAAAAAAAAGAAGTAATAAAAAAACATACATAAAAGATCTGGAAAAAGCAACGCTATACAAATTAATATACATGAAGCTTGGGGGAAGAATGATTATAATTACGGACATTAGCCGTATCTCGATTATAATCGAATAAATTGAACAATGACACCTGAGCACGGGGGTTAGAACCCGAGACCTTTGGATTAGCGTACCAATGCCCAAAAGGGCTCGGGTTCGATTCCCGTATCCAGGTATCAATTTTCAATGCAAAAGCACAAATAAACAAAAAAAAGTGAAAGACAAAACTCTAGCTCCCTTAAAAAAAAGTGGGAAGATTATTTAAAGTTTTTATAGAAACAAGCCCCCTTGGTTCTTATTCAGTAGTCAAGGGTTTAATTATTTTAATCTCCGCCATGGTTATTTTTTCCAACAGTGGCGGCTCGTGTATAGGCACTGCGAACTGCAGCACCCCCTATTTCCACTTGATATTATCGATAAAAATTTAATATGAGTCCTTTTTTTTTTTTTTAATTCTTTATTTATTTTTGTAGTACAATATATATTCCTTAAGCTTAATGTCAGTACTTCAGTAGCCATCCCCCAGTTTATGAAAAAGACTTTGTATGGAAATGTGCGCTTCACAATGCCAGCGCGTGGGGTTTGGCTGTTGTGCGCTGGGGCACATAGGAAGGGGGAGGAGGAAGTGGGACTTCAGGTAGAGAGAGAACTGTTCTCTCGCAGTGCCAGCTTTGGCGTGATGGTGGAAGTTTTTTTTTGCTGGGCGTGTGTTTGTGCTTAAAAACCGTGTATCATATTCTTGAATCTGATAAAGTGTAGAAGAGTGTAGAATTATATTATTATTTGCTCCCAGCTATTCTATTTAAATTCTTTTTTTTTTTGTTCTTTTTATTTAACAGAAAGATTAAATGCATTGTAGTACTTTCAATGGAAAAAAAATTCCCACTTGTCATCCAGAGATCAAGAAGAAAATTATTGAACTTTTTGCGCAAAAAAACAAGAAGAATGGATTCTTTTTTAAAAATGAATAGATAAATCTTGAACTGTAACAATTTAAGTTAAAGCAAGTAAAAAAGTTTGTTTTTTGTTAAGTTTTTTATCAATTCCTGAATATTTTTTTTTTTTTAAAAATTTTAAAAAAAAAGGCTAAACATTTTCTGAGCAGCACCCCCACTAATTTTAGCTACGAGCCGCCACTGATTCCTATGTAATTTTCGTAGGAAGGACCTTAGTTGAGAGATAGAAAATTTTTTAGAGCTACTTTCACGTATTCATACGTAATATCATGTGTCTCAGCTGTCAGTTTAGATAGATCTAGATATTATCAATACCTACAAAACAACATTAATAAAATAGTAAATTTGTCATCCATGTTGACTAAAAAAAGTATGTATTTTCTAAAAGGTCCTTTGTATCAGGATCTGCTGAACATGGAATGCTTTTTTTTTTAATCAACATGTCCACAAATAGTCCTGGATATCCACATTTAAGGTGGGGGTTTGTAGGGGGCGTGAGAAAAGGTATGTTTTTTTTTTGCGTTTTTATAGCAAAATATTTCTTTGCCCAAAAAAAAATCAAATGTTGCTTTAGTATTAAATGAGTTTAATTATTTTTCACATGGTGATAATGGTAACAACAGTTGTTGAATTTCTGTCATAACTCACGAGTATGACGTGATTAGATGAAAAAAATTTTAAATGAAGAGAAAAAGTTGTCTTTAAAATTTCCCAGGACACCCTTGATGGTTTTTTTCAACAACTGTTGATGTCACCATGTAAAAAAAATTAAAAAACTCTTTGTTTTTTAGTGGAGCAATATTTTACTGATTTTGACCCCAAAAAAGTGTTGATTCAAAAACTACAAAAACTCTGACCTATTCTTGCGTTTCCCACAAGGCAGAGCTTAAGAAAAAATGTACCTGCATTGCGTGGCAAAAGAGTGAGGAACACTTAGGGAAACAAAAACCGTGAGTACACCCAGCCGGGATTCGAATATAAACATCTCGATTTCACCGGAAAACTGTTTAGACGAACCTGATAATTAGTCCACCCCGGGCCACCGATGCAATTATAATTTTTTTTTTTTGATAGTTCAGTCACTGGCAGTCGATATGGGGATAAAAAAGTATGTTTGTATAAAATACAAAATACAAAATAATTTAAATAAAAATAAAGTGTTGTAATCTTGTAAGGAAATCCTTGTTCTTTTTTTTAATCGAATATATGATCTTTCCTAGTAGTATTAGAAACGATTTATAGTTTATAAATTATACAAACCGGTTCCCAAAAAGGTTTTTTTCACTCAAACCCGCTTCAGTGGCCGCGTTGTTTAAAGCGTTATTCAGTAGTAGATTAGACTGCCGAAGACAGGGAGATCGGGGTTGATTCTAGTCGGGTGTACTAAGGGTTTTTTTTTTTCCTAAATGGTTTTCATTTTTCCTCCACGCAAGATGTATACACTTCCTCTAAATTCAACCAGCACATAGTTGTATAGCTTGAACGTGTAAATTGGACGCGGTATAAAGCTTCTCACTCGATTTACGGCGGTGTATATTTTACCCGAGCAGATGTACAGAGTGCTAAACCTATAATAGCTGGAAAAGACTTGAAAGGGGCTGTCGATGCTGGGTGGAGAGCTATTCTCAGACAAGTTGGAGCTCACAGAACAAAACAAAGCTCGGCGCTATTCGCAGCTCACCAAAAAGGAAGTGAGACAAATAAAAATAATAATCTATTTCACAATACGACTATGTTAATATCGTCTCACTTGGCTACGTTTCACAAGGTAATTAAAATAAGACTAATAAGACATTTTGATGTATTATTTGGGAATTTATTTTAGAACCTTAAAATTGTTAATTATGTATTTTAAAAAGTATGTTGTTTCAGTAAAATATTTTTCACATGAAAAGAGAACAAACACCGGAAAAAATATGTGTGAAAAATATATTAAACAACTAAATAAAATGACCACAATAATTCAATAAATAAAAAAATACAGGCATAGTAGAAAAAAAGTATTTTTTTTTGTAATTTGTGTGTAAAAATAAAACAACAAAATTTTGTAATTATCCTTTGAAGATTTTGTATTCAGGAAGGTTGGTTTATTGTGCCGTTCTGGTAATGGCCCCAACAAAAATGGTTATTTTATCGTTAATAGAGTCAATATTTCTCTTTGGATTACAAGTTAAAATATCTCCAACAATTTTTTCTTAGATTAAAGTTATATTTTAATTCGGTAATCAAGTTAGACATAAAACAATATTTAATGATAGAATTTTCCAGCGGATTCTCTCGCAATTAAGTTAAGTTTACAACGTGTGTGGTTTTTTTTCCCTCTCCAATGAACGTCTTAACTACCAAATACATCATTTCAAACACGTAATAGGCGAAAAAAAATATTTTATATTTCAATGACGCCAAATATTAAAAGGTATCTATAAGCCAAAATTGGTAAGCCCTTTCGCACTCGATCATAGAAGTTCAGTGTGGGAGACATCACACTTACTGAACTACCCTCCTAGTACATGGGAATTTCTACCAGATGGCGCAGGCCCCACTAACCAGCCGAAGGACTGAGTACATGCTCAGCTTCGGATGGATAATAATCACATCAAACCGACCTATGTGATGATGACTTAGGGGGATGGAAAAGGGAACGAGAAAAAATAAGTGTTTTTGTAGTTCTATGCACAACGTTTTTTGCCCAAAATAAATAAAATTTGTTCCAGTACAAACATAGAATGAAATTTTTTTTTTTCTCATGTTGATATCAACAGTTTCCTTAGTATCCATTATGCATTAAGATAAACTTTTTAAATGAATAGAAAAAGTTGTCATAAGGCCCCAGATATTCAACAAATGTTGAGGTCTTACTACTTGTTTTTAGCTATTTACACTTTTTAATCACACTAATTAGATAGGGATGAGGAAGGTGGTTCTATACGAAATGTACCCGAATTTAGTGTCGGCAAAATAAGAAATAATTTACAAAAAGACACCCTTTAAAACCCTGTAAGAGATTCGAGCCCCAATTTTTCCCCGTCATTTTACAAAAAAAGATAGATAGGCTAAAATTTACTTAGTCCACGTCCCCATCAGCGCGGTAATTAATAAAAACTTTAAATAAACAATTACAAAAACAAATCATGCCACAAATTTCTTTCAGATTGTATACAATCCCAAAAAACAACACTTTTTTCTAATTATTTCTTCACATTCTATTATCTTGCGTTTCCTAAGCTTACGAGACCTACAACCTCAAATAATTTGGTTTGCGCTTTTCCACCCCCCTCTTGTCATCTGAAGAATGGGGCAAAGCGGATGGAGGGGGTTGATCTACCTCCCCCCCTCATCAAGGTCAGAAAATTCCTAGACAAACATCCCCAGCATCTCGACGGGAGATGAATGTACCCCACGGTCTTTCATCTGTCAGTCAGGCCCGGCCTGCCTGCACACAAAGGACCTCCCCTCCAGCATTCCACCAGCCAGGTGTCCCGGAGAGAGCTACCGGATTGTCCCGTCAGTCACTGCTACATTGTAAGTTCGAGCAAGGGGGGGGGGAGGGTTGACAGGGCTGGCGAGCGGGAGTGTGGGGGTCGGAGGGAGGAGACTACAGTGAAGACTGAGGGACTTGCGACCCCCCATAAGGGGCGGTAAATTTTAATCAATTAATTAAAATTAATTAATTAATACTTCAAGATTTTCGACCCTTCTCATCCCTCTCCCAGCCTTCTCACTTACTTTTTGTTCTATTTCGTAAATTATATTTTTTTCAACCATTTTTGTTTTTTTAGACATAAGTATTTTGGGAATAAAGCGAGTGAAATAATTATGTCGTACCGGAAATACATTTTAGACCACGCGTTGATACAAATTTGCACATAAAATAATTCTTCCTTCCACCAAACCCTTTGCGGCGAAACCGATGAAGCGGTTGAGGTGTCCCCAGAACGGCTCGCCTGATCTGGGCCGACGATATTCATGTCAGAGATTGAAATATTTTAAAGAAACAATAACAGCCAAGACTATTAACAATGACATAATTTAAAACACTGTGCCGACCCACACTAAGAAAGTCTGGTCAATATGGTATTTTTACCCCCTGTATTTCTCATAACATCCTCATCTATATATGATTTTGGTAGGAAGAACAGTAGAAGTTACTAAAAATTACTAAAACTATTTTAATAAATTAATGCATAAAGTCATCTGATATGCAGATGTCACTTTTTAAAAAATTTTTTTCAATACCTATAGAATAACAATGAAACATAGCACATTTTTATCATTATTTCTGCAAACAATCATGTATGAATTTTCTCACTGTTTTCCCAACCAAATCAGGGTATACCTACGGCAGATAGGTCACGGCATGTCTGATCGCTCAAAGTGACATCTTGGTGCAATCGGTCTCTTGGACCTTGCCAGAACAAAAGACGACCGATAGATATCCATGGAAAGTAATTTCCCAGAACATCCTTAACAAGTCACAAAAAGCAATAAGTGCTTGACAACTTGTGGTTTTTTTTCTTTGACAACCCACCACATGGCGTAGCTACAACCGCTGAATGATTCAATAGGTGGCAAATCAACTATTCGAATTACCAAACTTTATCAGGCAGTTAAAAAACCCAATGGGTTTCAAAAGCTGTCTTTTTTCTCCATGATACCCAAACTTACCACCCCTACGATGGTTGAGGGTAGGGAGTATGATGAGTAAAAAAAGAATTTAATGAAAATGGCCTGTAATTAGTGGAAATAGAGTGAGGAAAAAAACCTTTACTAAGATCTTAGTACACCTAGTCGATATTCTAACCCTGACCTAGCATCACCAGCAAACTAAATAGACAAGACTGACAAAGGCTTTTTCTACGGGGCCACCGGTGAAAAGCTCGCGCGGATTCGAACTTTTGCCTCCTCTTCAACAAATCGCTCGCTCGCTTATAGAGTAATCAGGTGTTTTTTCCAAGTGTCATTCACGGTTTGTTTAAATTGCAAATGGATTTTCAGAATGAATCCAAGAGAGTGGAAAATGAAAAAGCCGAGGGAATGGGGTGGAATTTAGAAACCGACGACATCCATATTCTTGTGGGGGGACATGTAAAAAAAAGAACAGTGAAGACAAATAAAAGGGTGTGTTTTAAAATTTAGTGCTCAGAATAAATTTTGAAGAGTAAAAATTGGGTATATTTTTTTTTAGAATATAAAAATAGATTGTAATTTCAGTAGTGTAAAAAACGCGAAGGACAAATAATCATGTGACAAATTAACAATATGGTTGCTACACTTAATTAGTAGCCCGCCTCGGTGGCGTAGTTGGCTAACGCGTAGTCTTGTTCGATCACCCGAGGACGGGGAGATCGAGGTTCGAATCCCCAGCCGGGTGAACTGGGAGTGGTTTTTTCCAAATGGTTTTCCCACTTTTCCCCTCCACAAAATCGGTTCACTTCCTTAATTAACCTTCCCAATTCCCAAACTCCATTAGCGTAATTAGTACTTAAAGCGTATAACCCAACGGGTAGTAAGCGCGGTGCTAAATAATAATAAGTAATCACACATTGGGCTTAACGTTCCAATATCCGGAAAACTACGTTGTCCAAAAAGCCCTTTAGGTCCAGAGATGCCAGATGTGACAATTTTACCGTATGGGCCCCAATACACTTGATTTACAAGTGGGGAGAATATAAAATCGGTGACGTTAGAGGAATTCACCCGAGAGTGAGCAAAATAATGTATTAAAAATCAAATTGAATTAAATGGTTTGTCTAAATTCCCAAAGTAAGCGTTGAATGTGCGGATAAACTCAAAAAGAGGAATTTAACCTTTACCTGCAGATTCAAACTACAAACACGAATCGCCAATTAACGTAAATAATCACTTTACAACTCTTTGAAATTTAAAATTCCCAATAACAATTGGTTTTACAGTTTGTTTTACAAATGGTTGTCATCAACATTAAAAAAGAGTTATTGTAACACAGATTGTGATTATAGTCGGATCACCATGGAAAAAAAGTTATATGACAGTTTAACAACATTACTCAAGTTTATGCAAGCATACTCAAGCCATGTTTTATACAACATGCGACTTTTGACATACAATGTCAATAACTGACAGCTGTTGATTCAATATTTATTTTTAATTTTGCTCCAAAAGGTCCTTCTAATGGTGATAAAACTTTTGATTTAGATCAAAATATATGGTTATCGTTTGAGCAAAATTAAAAAAAAGTGAAGTGGGGAATGCCAGGTCTCCACCGGGTTCGGATTCCACGTTAAACTGTAGGTCCTTCTTTTCATCTCACAACACCCTTCCATTACACATTAGCGTAAGTGCGTATAACCCGAATGGGTAGTATGACGCGGTCTAATAATAATAATAATAATAATAATAATAATTAAAAAAAAAGTTTTTGGTGGAGTGGGGAATATCCATAAATCTTTGGAGACAAAATGATGGCTCAGAAAAATTAGTGTCATATTCTTGAGATGAATTTTCTCCATTGTACCGCAGCAGAGAATATGTGGTCTAATTTTTTTATTTATTTTTAACACCACCGTCTTACTACTCGTTCGAATTATATGCCTATGAAATATTTATGTTTTAAACAGTTAGGGATAAGGGAAAGGGTGAATTTAAAGGGAATGTACGCGCATTTTTCATGGAGAGGGAGTTGAAAATCCCTTTTTTAAAAAACAAATTACCCTTTACACCGAATCGGGGTTTGAACCCCGATCTCTTTGTCATTGGCTGTCTAATTTAACACGAGTGTGACGTCTTAGTTCAGCGGCCACCGAAAATATATATATTTTTTGCTAGACTTGATGTATAAATATATATACGTAAACATATGTATGGCAAAGCCAAGTTCTATCAAGTTTGAGAAATGACCGGTCGCATCTAGCTTTATTTATCAGAAATGGGTTTTGGTTATTTTCCCGTCAGTAAATATCGCTAGTTTAAGTTATGTCCTGTTAGGGGGAAAGGTGGCGGCAGTTTGAGGGGGGGGGGGGAGAATCTTCGGTCTATATCTACTACCGACGGGTACTCCCACCAAAGGGGCAATATATTTAATATATTAAAGCTATTGAATTGAAATTTTTTTATCTTTATTTCTAATAATAAAGTCGACGTTTTTAAAAATTTTTTTTGTTTTTTTTCAAAAGCTGAATAAATATTAAAAAGTAAAATGCTGTGAAGACTATAATTACAGAACATCAGCCATCTTAATACCGCCATTCCAGTAAATCCAGAGTAATCCAATTCAATATATTATAACTGCCGATATATCGATATAATTTTATCGATATAGTGTGGCATTCGTACATATATTGCATAAATATATCGATACATAAAGGAGAATTCCTATCCCAACCTCGCGTCAAAAGAGTTGAGAAAAAGAGAGAAAGAAACGAGACATTTTTTTAGACGCGCGCGTCCTCCACGGAAAAGTTAAAGGACATAACGGTAACGTTAGCGGCGGGAAACCGGTTCCCCTTGGCGCTTACACGCGGGAGAGTATTACGTGTACTTATGTAGCTGTGTGGAGTGGCAGGGTACGGCATTCCGGGCAACAACGCGCCACGGGTTGCCAGACTCAAGGGGAAGAAGGAGGTAGGGGCAGTATGCATCCGCCCAAGCATTCCGGCCAGCCACTGGACGTCTGCCATATTTTTAAAACAGATTGAAAGTTGCGATGGAACTTTTTCCCACAGGTAAAAAGACGAATGCAGAAAAATCCCGAAATTATGGTTCGAAGTTATCTTTATCACATTTTTTCTGATTAGCTTGAGAATAAAAATGAGCGTATGGTGAGTAATTGTTTAGTTACTTAATTAATCTATGACATTAGAATTTGGAGGTTCATTGCCGCACTTACAAAAGTAGCATCTTATCTCTTGAGCAGTTCTAACCAGTCTACCTCATATACACCCTATCTCTTTTTAAATCCATTTTAATAAATTTTCATCCCATCTGAATATAGATCATAAAGGTCTCAACCATTGTGATTACCGATTTTTTCATTATTTGTTTTTTAGTTCCAATGGTTAAAAAAAGGCTAGTTTTTTTATAATAAATCACTGTCACAAGCTTCTTTTTCCCAATAACATTTTTGGGGAATAGTTTCAGTCGAATATCCCACATTGTTGAATAAACAGTTTTTAGAGTTTATACAAACACTCACGTAGTAGAAACACTCGTTTTTAGGATAGGATATAAAATGTGTTTTCAGTTTGTAGTCCTTTACAAGTTGAAAGGACATCTTTCAAAACACAAAAGACCAAGCAAACATCATCATAGAACAGAGAATTACAAATTACAACATTTTTAAAATTGTAATTGGAAACAAAAAGAAAGAATTTCTTTATATTAGCGTAACAATTTCTAAATACACATTTACAATCCATATTCTAAATCAATATATTTAAGAGCTTGGGGTAGCTTAAATGCTGTTTCGGTAATTTTGTTCGAATTTGATTTAATTTTATGGATAATTTCGTCTCACAAAACTATAAAAGAGTGTGATAAACATACATAAGAAATGGTCTAAAAACCTAGAATGGTATTTACGTTTGATAAAAAAAACACATCTTTTTAAAGTAAACATTTTATTGCCCACCCTAAATCTCAAATAAAAATAAAATAAAATACTTAATTCTCTAACAGTTCTAAGAAATAATTAATAGGACAAAGCCTAAGGAGTTAATGAAGCTTCATTGAAGTTAAGTTTATTAAAAATTGTATATAATTTTAGATATAAAATTAGGGTTAACACTATTCCCTCACTACAAAATTACCCCTGTATTCCTGGTATTATTTTTAGCAGTCGTTAAATAGCCCAATCATTTATTAAACAAGTGAGGTGGGTGGTGGGTGGTGGGTGGGCGGGCGGGGTTGGTGATAAAACGTGCGTCAAATCAGATTTTTAATAGGTCATTATTTTGAAAAATAAAACTGTTTTCTCATCTTTTTTTCTGACACAAAAAGATTCTATGTATTTTCTCTGTTTCCCAGGTACTTGGAAACCTGCTGATATTTCGAGAGATAAAGTAATTCAGCGAGGTATTTATCCAGGTAGCACAGAAGTCGGTTCCAACACAAGGAAGTCTAGAATACCGCAGCTTCTAAACGCGTACAACCGTGAAAAACAAAAAGATACACATCACAATTCATTAAACAGGGAGCTTTCATTATGCCGGCGTTATATTGTGATTACATCTACCAAATGCAGCCATCCATAAAATGGTTCTTTCACAAACTCTCAAGAAAAATAGTAACTTTTACAGTGAATAGATATTATTTTATCTTAAAAAAAAAGTTACGGAAACATGAAGGAGATTGTTGTTGTTGTTGTTAGATTGACAGGCGTGATTGATAAGATAAGAGCGCCAACAATGGACCAATGTGTTTCTGTGTTGTGAAACGCCGAACTCTCACGTCTCCCATTCGACCACTTTTAGGCTAGGAATTTAAAGTAAAGTTACAGATCAAGGCCCTTGGCCCTGTCGAGTACAAGAGTAAAACCTATTTGGTACTATCCATTCACGGTAGGAATTACTCTCTGAAAGGTCTTTATTCCTACCAATATCCTACCATATAATAGATTTCTGGTAGGGAAAAGGCCTTTCAGAAAACAATTCCTACGCTGAACAGACTTTAGGAAGGGTCAAAGGCTTGGCGTGGCTTTACAACCGTCCAAAGTATCCTTCCGCGTCAACAAAACACAGATGGATCACGGAAACAGTAGATGGCGTTAGCTACCGGACAGGTCTTGCGGAAAAATACGTTTGGAAATATCAGTATTCTCGAGAACGAGTGAAATTTTTATGTCAATATTTTCAATATCCCTTCTAAGATAATGTATCGATGTTTATTAATTGTTACATTTTATTATTTTTTGCTATAAAGCCGGCAGTTTTCTATTAAAAAATATCAATTTTATCGATATTTGATCAATGTTAAAATTATAGAGGTGTGTATATATTAATTAGCATGCTTATATTCTTTAACAAAAAGTTTCCTAAAGAAAAAGAAATTAAAAAACAATAAAAATTCTTGAAGATAATCGATGTTCCCATGGCTCTGCATTTCCACGCTAAATGAAAAGGGCCAAGAAGTTTAGCCTAGCCTATAGGGGCATGCGAAGCTTCAAAAATTTCGAGTTGGCTAAATTTTTTTTTTTTAAATGGCCCCTGCCATTAAGAAGCTTAGCCAATAAAAATATGGACGGCTAAAATACTAATTTATGTTCAGCTATTGCTATTCTGAGGCTGTTATGTACTGTACATTAAAAATAAATAAAATTACAAGCAATTGCAATAACATGTTTTAAATGATTTTAGAGTATAAAGTTATATAAATAAACACATTTTTTTTTGTTTAGCTTCACTTTTAAAGTGAACTTCATACACCTCTACTAACGTAACTTAATTAGTGTGAGTACCCGTAATATCGGTCAAATAGATTGTACTGTCGGTCAAGGGGAAGTTCAAGGTTCGAATCATGGCCAGGTGCAGTGCGGGGAGAAAGCGTGGGGTTTTTTTCTATTCCTCTTTCCGTGCTAATGAAAGCGCATCCCTGCTAAATTAACGTTGTTTTCCCAACCCCAGCGACGTAAGTGCTGAAGTGTCTTCAAATAAGTGAGGGGGGGGGTGGAAGTGACTAAAGGTGACCAAAGTGTCGAAAATATTGCCAAGAATGTGTGCAGCAGATATTTGCAAAAAAAAAAAGTTATGATCGACTTAAACTTTTATTTTAGTTTTTTTTTATCAATCAAAGAATGACAATCTTATTGGTCTAGTGCTCAGCACTTTTGATTACTTATCTAAAAGTCCCGGGTTAGATTCCTGGCAGTTCCATAGGTATTTTTCTCGAAAGGGGAAATGTTCCTACTGTCACCAAAATCTGATTAATTAGGCTTAAGTTAGTTTATGATTATCAATGGCTCCAAACCTCCATAATCACTATCATCACGTCACCTTATTGTGGACAACCTTGAAGGTACCCTGTGCAACATTCTGTTCGCACAGAGCCGCTAACTACATACACGACGACTGAACTAGATACTGCATCTCTCACGTGTAAATATGTCATACACTTTTATATATAGTTTATTATATATATAATTAATCTTTAATTTGCTTTTGTAAATAATTTATTTGAAATCCTTGATTTTTCCCTTTTGTTTTTTAAAGTTTTTTGTGTCGAGATTTCTTTCATTCTTTTGTATTTAAAAAAAAATTACTTTTATTTTGCTATGTAGGCCTTTATAATTATTTTTTGCCAAGTAGATTTGATGGCCTCTTCGAACCTTGTATGTAGCTATGATATTTTGTACTTAGGTTCAATTAGGTTATAATTTAAATTACTAAATTATGATAGATTTTATTAAAAGATATTGAAAATGAAAATGAAATAAGCTTAAATTTGTGGTGGACCGTAACTAAAAATGAGTTTTCTTGAAAATAGTTAATACTCAATTAAACAGGCACTTTATAAATAGAAACAATAAAAATTAACTAAAAGCCTTTTACAACAATAAACCCTCTTGTAATTTCCTAAACATAGCAATTATGTACACATATCTGCTTCAGAAGTAATAGCTGTTATCACCTCTCAACGCAACCCTTTCACCCTAGTTACAGTCTCTCACCAGAAATGTGTATTTTACAACCAGACAAGCAAAGAGGATACAAAGTGCTATGACTAAATATCATCTCATTCCAACAACTGTATTGGAATAAATAATGTAATAGTATTTATGAATTCATAAAATATTGATGGTATTCAAAAATAAACACACACACTCCATAAATCCCTTTTAATTACTCAAAAGTGAATAAATAATTACGCAAAACAAGAAAATATGACCTCAAATTATATACTGACAAAAAAAACCATGTAAAATACACATTTATATAACCAGAAGATAATTAAAAAAGTTTATGTTTATTATAAGCATTGTATGTGATGAAAAAAAAGCATGTCACCAAAATGCGGGCTCCTGTAATAATATTATTTTGATATAAGCTCAACAAATTGAATAAGCTCTTAAAATCGTTGGCGTTTAGTTCTTGATTGATAACATATAAGCTTTATGATTGTAACAGTGATAAAGAAATAGGAAAGGTCTACACGAATGGCCACGAGAGAAGAAAATGAACACAACACATTATCACCGATGAACAAAGTTCATAAACTGACATACTTCTCCAAATGAATTGTTTACAATTAAACTCAAATTCGAGTGTTCGAGTTAAGATAGTTCACGATTGTTCCTTAAGAGAAACACGAAACTCTTTCTCAACATTACATAAAAATAATACCTAGTTAAATAGAAAATGAAGGTAGGTGTTTATAGTCATTACCAAATTTGATTATAACTGTTTTTATAAAAGCAGTTTTGTTTGAAGAAAAAAAAATGTAAAGCAAACTAGGGAATTAAAAAATACTAACAATGTTTTATTGTAAAAGAAAACAAACATTTCATGTATTAAATTAAATTGGAAACGTTAAGTTGGAGCGGGGAATACCCCCCTCCCCTACATCTTATGGACGCCGATAAACACGATAGGATAGGTAGATTTATAAACTACCAAACTAAGGTTTGCGCTTAGAATTTAAATAATTAATGTAACCATCTGTCAAAAGTGACAGCTGTATGTCACATGACTTTACGTATGAATACACACACAGTGTTCGTAGAACTAGAGGACAGATTCCATCCTTCCTCCAGGAGTTCTTACTAGATATCAAACTAAAGCTAATTGAAATTAATACTACCCGGATCGGGATCACGTGGTAAAAGTTTCGTCTAGATTGATTGGCTGGTGAAGGGGAGGTCAGGGTTCGAATCCAGGCCAGGTATAGTGAAAGTGATTTTTTTTTCTAAATGATGTACCACCGCTACTCCAAGTAAATGTGGTTACACTTTTTCTCAATTCTACTTCACTTGTATTATTTAATGTGCAAAGACTGGTTGGGTAGTAAGACGCAGTGATAATAGTAAGAACATTTGTTACGGATGTCTGCAGCTATTTTAGTTTTAAGTTTTTTTTAACTTATGACCTTATGAAAGTATAAGCTATGCAAAAGTGAAGGGTATTACAGTTTGTTTTATTATTCTTAGCACCACGTTTTACACTATCTGTTTGGGTTATAGACCTACGCTTACTAATTACGTTAATGGTTTTAGGGAGTAGAGAGGCTATATTTATAAGTATGCCCGCATTTGCGTGGAGGGAGAGTGGAACACAATTTTGGAAAAATCACCCTCAATACAGCCGACAGAGGTTTAAACTTCGATCTCCCCGTCATTGGCAGTCTAGTTTACTGCAAGAGTAGCGCTTTAGACCATGTGGCCAACGAAGCGGGTAGGAACCATAAATTACTTTTTTTTTTATCCCTAAAGAGCTCTTTATGAAAATTAAAATAAATAGATAATCTTTGGAGTACCTTAAAACTTTTTTTTTTCAGCTTATTGTGGATACTAAACTCATGCGGCATCTCGCGTGACCAGTATTTAAATGTAAAACGGCAGATGGTGAACTTCCCCCCTACCTGTGAGACGCAGAGGCCGGTCGGTCCGAAATGTAACGCTAACGTTGTCACGCACTTAATAGATTCACGCTCCTGACACAGTTTTGTCTTGATGGCGCGAATGACGAACTCGGGCACAGAACACACATATAACACACAGAACGACCGCCATCAGCTCCCCGTGCCGACCAATGACTGACTGGCGGCGTCTCTCTCTGCTCGCGCCTCGGTGACCGAGAGAGATCCCCTCCCCCCCACTTCCGACCAACAGCACGGGACCAACCAGTACTGATAGAGCAGGTTAGACTGAGACTCGCTAGTATTATGCACCGCGCCGTAAATTACCACAATTTTGATAGGAAATGCCTTAACTGACAGCTAAAAAAAATTACTAATTCACATCTTCATAAGTCAATTTATGTTATCTGCGGCTGTCACTTTTAATAGATATTATCAATACCTATAAAATAACACTAATAATCCATTAAAATCTTATCAATGTTGATCGTAACAAATGTGTTTGTATTTTCTATAAGTTTTACTCACACTAAAATATCAGCCTACTATAATTTCTCCCTGTTTGGGCTATCTGCATATTAAAACAAGGGAGTAGTCACAAATAAGGGATAAATTCGAGGAAAGGTACCCGAATTTGTGTGAACAAAGAGTGGAAAACCATTTTAATTTTAAACTATCAATACACTCATTTGTGATTCGAGCCCCAGTCTTCCCATCACGAGAATATCAGGACAGACAATACTGGCGATTTATCCACGTTTCCACTGCTGCGGTTAATTTATTCTGTCATAAAAGTATTCTAATCCTGGTTTTAGTTGAATGGTTTATTTGTTAGTACCGCGTCTTACTAGTCGTTCGGGTTATATACTACGCTTATGGTTTCACGGATGGGGAAGGTTAAATTTATAGGAAGTGTATCAGTATTTGCGTTTAAGGATAGTGGAATTTTTTTTTTTTTTTTTTTTTTAAACCTCCTCTCATTGCACCCGACCAAGATTCGAACTTGTATCTCCCCATCATCGGCAGTCTAGTCTAATGCAAGAATTGCGCCTTAGACCATTTCGTCAGTTACTAGTTGTCCGACGGTTGAGTTTTCACGCTCTAATGCAAGTATTGTACTCACCCAGTGCCATTCTAGTTAGTACATCCATTGAAACGGATTAGTATGATTCCAATTAGATTAGCTAAATGCGTGTATTGTGAATATGCTCTTTTTGGAAGAATAAATTGTAAAGTGTTGTATTTAATTTTATTTCAATGAGCTGAGTGTTAAATAAAAATGCACGGACAATATTAAAAGCAAATAATTGTCAGCCTCCTCCAACAGATAACAGATAACTAACTCTATTCTACTTTTTTTTTTAAAGAAGTGGAATTGAGACCGGTTAGATCGTTTTACCATATTATAAAAATTACAACAAAATTGAAGCAGTGTCAATCATATGTTGTACTTAGTTCAAATATTAATAAATCCTTTAATAATATAGAAACCCGCTTCGGTGGCCACGTGGTTTAACGCGCTAATCTCATGTTAGACTAGGCTTACAAAGACGGGGAGATCGGGTTGGACCCCGGTGGAGTGCATCGAGGGAGTTTTTTTCCCAAATGGTTCTCCACTCTCCTTACACGCAAATGCGGGTATACTTCCTATCAATTAAGCCATCCTAATCTCTAAACCATTAGTGTAATTAGTCTATAGGCATATAACCTGAAAGTATAGTAAGACGCAGTGCAAACAAAATTGTGTTTACTGTAATGAACACAAAACTATTTTCTACGACTTTATACACGGTTTAAAAGTTTAAATTTTACACTGTGAAAAGAACATCTACATAAGTCCACATATTATGTTTGATCAGTTAGAGATAATTGTCCAAGAAACTTAAGGAGGTTTAGGGACGTAAAATGGATATTTGGGAATCGATTGATGTAATTTAATAGTGGGGTTACAACACAAATTATTGTATTATCATTAGTTGTATTTTCCTTCCAGACAGTTTCACCCAACGACGTTTTAGACCCTCTTAGTTTCTGGAGTTTATGAATATTTTCTCGACTACTCTAGAGACTTAAACTATACATAATGTTGAAACTTGGGCAAGCTAATATTCCCCAGCAGTACAGTGTCACGTGGTCCATCACAGAGGAGGCAGGCTACTTTTATCCGTGTGAGTCTCACAATGACACTCACTATTCTATTCAGCTTAGAGCCGACCTTTTATTTTAAGATTCGCACAAATATAACGCAGGTAATCTCCACTTAGTCACCTCGAAAACACTCAACACTGCTCCCCTTCCCCCTGACGTCCTCGATGAAACGCTTTATTTGGACGGATGTTCTAAGTCAGGGGTTTACAAAAGTGTCCGAAGGCCACGATTGAATTCGCTAGTGGTGGGCCGCATCATAATCGGCTGAGGGGGAGAAGGAAATATGACACGCGCACTTTCCAGTATCTACTTTTGTTGTTACATTTTTATGAAAAAAAAAATTATACAACTGTCTATTTGAGATTTGATTTCAATTTGATATTAACAACTTTTAAATCATCAAAATCCGAGTTAACAGAGATAAAAGTGATAAAATGTATATTTCTTCCCATTACCTCTTCAAAAAAAGCTTTTTATTTTGTTCTGTTCAGTAAACTTGTGAAAAATATGTTTCTTTTCAGTGGGTTCAGCTACAAATAAATTTTATTCTTGGTTAATTTTTCAGAATTTTTTGTTGTTGTTGCGAAAATTGGCTCTCGAAACTCATGTAATTAGCTCAGACTTATGTTCAGATGCTCTAAAATTCCCTCCAACAAAAATACATTCCTGAAATCTTCTCTTGAAGAGGGTATTGTTGGCACATCCCCGGCAGATAAATCCAATCCACCCCCCCACCCTCCCATTTGAAAAATCCACATGGGCGCCCTTGCTGACAAGCTATTACAAGAATATAGAGCAATAAAGTTTATTAACGAATGACAACATCAGTTGGAGCTCTTATGGGTTTTTCCCAAACAAGTCAAAAGTTTCTGTTTCTTAGCTAATAACATCAATTTTACCATAGTAGATTACTTTTACAAGAAACCTCGTGGGCCGCCTGTTGGAAACCATTGTTCATTGTTCTAGGCATAGTAACAATTTTCTGGTAAGAAACTTCTACGGTCAATATAGCTTTAATTTGATTAATACTGTCATTTTATAGGAACTGCTACACCATAAAAAAAAAACTTTTTCCAGATCACAAGACTTGACAGATGAATACCTAAAAGTAGATCTAGTAATTTATATATAGACATATTCGACAATTAGAAAGAAAGTCAAGTATTGTTGACTGTAAAAAAAAAAGTGTGTTTGCATTTTCTAAAAGATGGTTTATAAGAAAATCAAACCCCGCTTTGGTGGCCGCATGGTCTAACGCGCTACTTTCGCCATAGACTAGACTACTGATGACGGGGAGATCGAGGTTCGAATCTCGGTCGGGTGTACTGAGGGTGATATTTACTTAACGGTTTTCTACTTACCTTTCACTCAAATGCGGTTACACTTCATCTAAATTAAACCTTCTTCATCCCTAACAAACTAACGTAATTAGTTTAGATGCGTATAATTTTAACGGGGAGTAAGACATGTAACTAAAAATAGCCAAGTACAGTCCAATTCAAATAAGAATAATCTTTTTATGATAATTACAAACTTTACTAAAACCATTTCCATATGTTCATAGGCCAAGTCATTTGATTCGGAGCCGTCACTTTGTTCAATAATGTGAATACCTATAAAATAGCAACATCTTACGTTAGTTAATAGTCTTGAGGTGAATGTACTGTGATTACTAAATAATCTAAAAGAACACTTCCTCACTGAACCAATTAGCTAAGTTTACTAAACAGATATAGATGTCTTATGAGCAAGTGATAAATATTATTATAAATTAATTAGAGCACTAGTCATTTAAGATGTTAAAAAAAAGTTAGAAAAGTCAAAGATGTTATACTAAAACCACAAGCTCATAAAGGTAACGTTGAGATTGATATTGGTAGTTAAAAGAACATTATAACATCGCCCCGAGTTAGATATTTATAAGGTGAAACACTTTATCATCGTGACTTAATCTAAATGGAACTATCTTTGTAATTTGTGGGTATATTATTTACAATATTAACGTAGTTCTATTTCAATGGAAGAAGGAATAATAACATTTGGGCTACCGACCAGGATATTTATGACAAATCATTTTTATATTCTAAACTTTATTTTAGTAATGAACAGGATATAAAACATATTTAAATCTGTTGTGTTTTTAAGAAAAAAGTTTTTCTGCTACTTAAAATGGCATATTTAGGGTAACTATATGATGCATATTTTGGAGTATTTTCTATTTATTTTTTATTCTAAGCAAAAAAGATCATTAGTAATAATAAAATAATGAGGGAATGTTTTCTCAATGTCTAGATAAAATAAATTATATTAATTTTGTGTATCTAATATATATTTTTAACGAATTATTTTATATTATATTTAAACTATTTATCCAATATTTTCAGGCAACTTTAATCAGTTTAGGGTAGGCCTATTTTGAAAAAATCCAATAGTTGTATTTTAAGGGAAAATTTCAAAATTTGTAAGGTAATATTTGAACATTTATTATGCCGGGGGTTTTCAGGGTGGGGAGAATAAGAAAGGTATAATTTAGAATAAGTGTATCAGCAATTGCGCGGAGAGTGAGAAACCATTTGAGGTAAAATATTTCAGTACACCCGACCAAAATTTGAGCCCTCGCATCTCAGTAACCGGCAAACTATTCAAGACGAGTCTGGCACTTTTGTCCACGCGCCCACCGGTACGGGTATTCTTTTTTGTTCTAAGCAATGAGTTTTTACCTCCGAATTCACACAGCTTACTCCCTTCATTTAACATTAAAAGGTGTCACCTTTCACAAGATGGTCAATTAGTGTTTCAAAGCATCTTTAAAAACTTTTTATTGAGTAAAAAAGAGAGAAACTAAAGCATGGTTATTGAATTTGGGAAACTATTTGTGTGTACAGGATCTCATGTTTTATTAAATAAGAGTGTATAATATCGAGTGTGCATAATATCTACATAGCTACGAGTAAATTTTAACAAAAAGAAACTGAACCTTTAAAAAAGTACCAAACCACTTCGATGGCTGCATGGTCTAAAAGCCGCATTACAAGCACCTATTTCCCCAAGTGCTTCTTCGCGGAGAAGTTGCTGGAGGTCGGTGGTACCTGTTACACGTAACAAATTCCCATCATTTTATCCAAGAGTAGGTATATATTGGTGGGTGGAACGGGGACGCGGCAGTTGGCCTAAAAGGCATTTGGCCTAAAGGCATTTGGCCTAAAAATGAAACCAAAAGTCATTTGGCCTAAAAGGCATTTGGCCTAAAAGGCGTTTGGCCTAAAGGCGTTTGGCCTAAAGGCATTTGGCCTAAAAGGCGTTTGGCCTAAAGGCATTTGGCCTAAAGGCAGTTGGCCTAAAAGGCATTTGGCCTAAAAGGCATTTGGCCTAAAAGGCAGTTGGCCTAAAGTCATTTGGCCTAAAATGTAAATTTAAAATCTTCGGTTATCTTCGGAGAGTAAAAGGTACTGTTAGTTGTTTCATCTGAATATAGATAGCACAACTGATGCAAGGTAGTTACAATATTTCTAAAAACATTGACAATATCCTACATACAACTAGATCAGTAGTTCACAAAACACTATATCACCTTTTTTATATATAGATTTCCGATATTATTTCCTTGTTTATATATCTCACGGTCATAAAGTTAACGAAAATCCCATTCTCAGCATCGTTTACGCTCGGTAAAATTATATGCGTACATTCAAATTATGGGGACTTTTGACAACTTATTCCGAAAGGCAAAATGAAAGTGGAAACCAATATTCAACCCACCCACTTTAAATTTGTCTGAAGTGACGCCCGATTTTCGTTTAGCGCTACTGAGATATATATGAACATATATTTTTTATCTATTGTATTAATAATTAATATATAAATAATAGTGACGCATTAAATAAATTTTGCCAGTAAATATTACAATGGTCATATATATATATATATATATATAAACTTAAATTATGGTTTTGACTAGATCCTTAACTCTATTATTATTGTTAGAATTATTATAACTATTATTATATAAAATTAGTACAGTTATTTTTTTCAAACAGTGTAACTATTTTTATTACGGTGATATTATTAACAACATGGGCTATGTTAACACAACAGGTCCTTTGTTTAAAAACTATATACTAATTTCCCTCCTTGTAATTTGCAAAGCATTCTCAGGAATTATTTCAACTTGTGAAAAAAATACAAAAGATTTTATGGAATTGTCGTTGGTCTTTTTTTAAGTCTTCATAAAACGTAAAAATACAAAATGTGGTAGCCTTTACAGGATGATAACTTCCTAGGGGAAGAAAAACGTAAGATGTAAGCAAGTGGACCTCCGAAATGCCAATGGCTGCAGCAGAGGCCAGAGGGATAAATCTGACGAGCTTTGGTTGGTAAAAATATCTCACCGCTAGGATCGCTTGTGTTCTCCAACACCAAAAAGTGACACTCTTATAGCCTGGAGGCAAACAGACGTGACTCAAGTTGGCCCGCCACATTGCCGAAAAAAAAATCTTTTTTTGTCTAATCGTTTGTGCTCTATTTATGCTCATATGTGCCCGAACATGAACATTTGTGCTGTTAAACTGGACATTTTAGAAAATATTTAATGTGGTGGGCTAACTTGAGCTCAAGCTAGCCCGGCACATATTGAAAAACACAACATAACAAAATTTATTTAAGTCAATCCATTGTGTTCCATTTGTGCTCTTATGTGCCCGAAAATGAACATTTGTGCTTTAAAATTAGAAAATCTAGAGAACATTTAATGTGGTGGGCTAACTTGAACCTTCCCTATATCATAAACTGTAGAAAAATATAGTTCAAGCTGGCCAGCCACATTTTTAAATATCAATGTAACAAAATTCTGTATTTACTATTCGTTTGTTCTTAGTTTGTGCTCATATGTGCGCCAAAATTAACGTTAGGGCTGTGAATCTAGGCCTTTTAGATAACATTTAATGAAGGCGATCCAACTAGAGCTCAAGCTAGCCCACCACTTTAACTGTTTTCTAGATTTTCTAATTATAGAGCACAAATACTCATTTTTGCTCACATATGAGCACAAACGAAAAACAAACGAATGGTGAAAACAGAATTTTGTTACATTGATATTTAAAAATGTGGCGGGCCGGCTTGAATTCTATTTTTCTACAGGTTATGGTATAAGGAAGACTCAAGTTAGCCCGGCACATTAATTGTTCTTTAGATTTTCTAATTTTAAAGCACAAATGTTCATTTTTGGGCACATATGAGCACAAATGGAGGAATGGATTGACTTAAATAAATTTTGTTATGTTGTGTTTTTTAATATGTGGTGGGCTAGCTTGAGCTCAAGTTGGCCCACCACATTAAATATTTTCTAAATTGGCCAGTTTCACAGCACAAATGTTAATGTTCGGCCACATATGAGCACAAATAGAGCACAAACGATTAGACAAAAAAGGTTTTTTTCAGCAATGTGGCGGGCCAACTTGAGTTACGTGGCAAACAGGCTAAATCTTCTCTTTCTCTCTTCTTCGTCGTACTCTACAAGAGACTTTGAAGGGTGGGATTAGGCAGCAGTCCTCTCCTCCCTCCATTCCTAATAATAGCAAACGACCTTGAAGTAAACCATAACAAAAATGCATTATTCCCCGGCAACTTTCCTTTGGTTCTTTTTAAACCCACTAACATAATTTGTTTTGAGTTTCACGAGTTGTTGGCGGGTACCTCTGTCTTGCTTCATCCTTTGCTTTATATAGATTAAATAATGTATTGATTTGTATAGTTTTGTGTAAAGTTTAGTGATATCTAATTTTTTTTAAATATGTATTTCATCTTCATTTTTGAAAGAAAGATTTTTACTATAAAATAATGAATCGAGGACAAAAATGTGCATACCGCGCCTGCTCAATTACACGGTGTGCTTAAGGTAATTTTTCCTAAATGGTTTCCCGTTTTTCCACGCAAACGAGGGTACTTCTCATAATTTTATCTTCCTCATACCTACCTTCTAATTTCTATTAAATGTGGAAAGCATTGACTGGCGTGAAGATACAATGAAAAAACAACACTACTAGAGCTTACTCTATTTACTTGAAAAACATATTTTATACAGTGAAAATACAGCATATTCAAATATAACAAATGTACATTTTTGTATAATTATAATTACATTTAAACTTTATTTAACATTTTTAAGATAAATACTATACTTACTATATTGACTTAATAATATAAAATGACAGACTCCTTTAACACACTGGCTCAAAAAGTATTCATTATTAACATTATATATATAATCTAAACCTTTTTAAAAGGGTTTTGAACTAAAAGTTTAGTACCCTTTAATTAAATAAAAGCTAATGGATATACTTTTGATTTTTTCACTTGACGAGAAAAAGGGGCATTATAAGTTCATAAAAACCATTTTAATAACTATCATATTTTATAAATTAATTATATCTATGATAAAATGACCTCTCACTAAGCGTTTACTTAGAACCAGTGGCGCACTCAATAGGTGGAGTAAACGGGGCACCTTCCCCCATAACCCCTAATAATTTCAATACAAACATAGGTCTAAATTATTTACTTTATAACTAAAACATTAGACACAGAAGATGAGTCGTATACATAGGCTCCTTTTTAAGACTTGGTTTAAGACTTTATATTCAAAACACACACATATTAAAAGTGCCACTTATATTCTCATTTGATAAAAGCACAACCATAGTAGCTTCCATACATTGTATACAAGAAAATGTATATAACTAGTAGCCACCATTCTGGTAATTAAGTTCGTTTTAGTTTTTAAGTCTCTTAACACAAGATATGGGTTATTACACCGAGGACCTCGCTTATAGAGACTTCACTCGCACCCCACCCAATTTCGGTTAAAATTAATACTAAAGTACTTCGAACTGACAAAGCTACCAGAGCGTGTTATTCAACACATTAACATATATTGACTTAGACCAGGGGTTCTCACATTTTAGACCGAAGGAGCCTTTGTACCAGAAAAAATGAATGGCCGAACTCTCATAAAAATATTTACACTAGTATTATGATCATTCAATAAATACATTTAAATCTCACAAGTCTTTTATAATTTAATACTTGAATGAATATAAAAGAAGAACTACACTACACCCCGACTTCCGCGTCACTCAAAAACAAGTTATATTTTGAGTGCGATGACTTATGAGACCAGGTAGCTTACAGCGTTAATACCAACGTACCAGTTTTTTATTTGTGTACAGAGGTGTAATTTTTTTATCACGTAATATAGAATTATATTGCTAACAACACATAAACCGTACTAAATGTTGATTTCAATACACAGTCCGACACTTTATCTCAGTTGGTAGCGTGTTTGTATACTGAGCTAAAGGTCCCGGGTTCGATTCCCGGAATGTCCGAAAAACGTATCATTGGTTGACTGTGCTTTTCCCCTTTCACAATGATGAATTAACTGTCAGGGGGCTGGATGTTGTATTTGTTCTAGATTTAAGTTAGTTTGTCAGACTCTGAGGAAATAATCTACATTCTACGGTGTGTCTGTCACTAGTTTTATATCGAGTGTCACTCATTGAGCGTGAACTGGGAAAGAGGGAAGGGTTGATAGGGTGGGGTATTACCAAATTTTTCTCCCCCCATCGAAATGTGCCTTCCTCCAGTTTGTTAAACTTCCCTCTGATATACTTGAATTTGAAGCTGAAAGATGGTTTGCATCAAACTTAAAAAAGATTCTAAAACAATCTATTATTATTTCTAAATGCTTAAGGGAGACCCCAAATAGCTTTTAGTGGCATTCCATTTTCAAATATTTTCCACTGGCTTGGAGTCAATCACCTAAAAACTCCTTAAAAATAGTGTTTTTACAAACTACCTCGCCCAACACTAATAAAGCTTCGCCGATACTCTTGATAGTCATCACAATAAGTTTTTTTTCATTGTGACTTACTACCCGTTTGAGTTGTGCACATACATCAATTTACCCTAATGAACCAGGAATGAGGAATGTTACATTTTAGATTGAATGTACCTACATTTGCGTATATTGAGAGTGGGGTACCATTTTAGGGAAAAATACCCTTCTTACACTCAGCTGGGATTTGAACTTCAATCTTAGAGGACAACTTTATTTCCAGCTGAGGGGGGCAGGTGGGGATATAGGTGGAGGACACACATATTATCTCCAACTTTGAGGGGGGCATATATTATTACCAACTTATATAACATAAATGTAGCTGAATCTAATATTACCCTTTAAATATATAGTTTGACACACTCAGTTGAACATTAATATAAATTCAAGATTTTCACTATACTACAAATTGGTTTATGAATAGGCCTACTTACAAGAGGGTTATTAAATTTATATTGAAAAGTTAACACATAATTTAAGGTAACACTTACGTCACCAAATACCTTAATTCTTTCATTAACTTGCGTACTATATACATTTGTTCATGTACTACAATAAACTATGTTCTTGTACAAAACATATTTATGTGTGTCAAACAGCCACGTGATTTATTAAATTTAGAAATAATGTTTCTAAAGTATGTTTTAAGATGGCACGGATATCATAAAACTATATCCACCTTGCATGGGGAGATTTCTCTTCCAGACTACTGTCCACATTAATGAAGCAAGATCGATTTGTTTAATAAGGTTATAAAATGCATATGTGAAATCTTGCAGTTAAGTAAACTATTTAAACAAATAATTAAATTCACTATAGAAGGGGACTTTTCCATAAAGTAAAACTATTGGGGTGACATGTTTACCCGCCATGAAATCACTTACTATTTGTTTCGTAAATCTAATACAATGCCTAGATTCACGGGTGATATATTTTCCCCTTGGATAACATTTTCGGAGACATCACAAATAAGGGCGATTTTAATTTGCTTTTTTAAGGAAATTACAGCAGTTAGGGCTGAAGGTCTTGTTCATATTCATTAGGTGAAAAAATGTTCTGAGCAAATAAAATATGAATCATGACTCCCATTTTCCATCTCGTTCAGAAGGGAATACATCTTCATCTGACATCAGAATCTTTAGGGAAGTCATGGTGTATAACACCATATTTCTTAGTTTACTTTTATTGCATACGGCAACGATACAACGCTTACCCGGCATTTTCTTAGTATCGGTATGACACTTTTCGTAACCCTTCACGCATAAATAATAAGAAAGCTTACAATAAACATACAAACATTTACTAATCACATTGACTTTGGAAGTATACTTGACATAAATAAGAAGTTAGTAACGAGCGCACCCGCCTCGGTGGCGTAGATATCTAACGTGCTAGTCGTGTTGAGATCTACTGCTGAGGATGGGGAGATCGAGGTTTGAATCTCGGTCGGGTGAACTGGGGGTGGTTTTTCCTCAATGGTTTTCCACTCTCCCTCCACGCAAATGCGGGTTCACTTCCACTAATTCAACCTTCCCAATTCCTAATCCATTAGCGTAATTAGTACTTAACGCGTATAACCCGAACGGGTAGTAAGACGTGGTGCTGAATAATAATTTAAAAAAAGTGCTGCACTACACAGTCACATGATCTGAACAGAAGCAAGCTTGGCTAGGTCACGATCAGACGTTACAGCAGCGCTGCGTGTTAGGGTAGAGCTGAGTGCTGGCCGGTAAAGTGAACGAGCCTTCCCTACAACTCTAGTAGCCTTAGTATAAGGAAGGACCCATCAAGATGACCAAATAAACCTTAAAATTTGAAATTTCTCAGTGAGTTGAGTAATTGCAGGAGGAAGGGGAGCTTGGAGGTCAACATTTTCAAAAACTAATATATTTAATTACTTCTCTGTATTGTAAAGAATTTAAATGTATTAATTAGGTACGGGAAACAATACAAATAGACATTTACATAATAATAATAATAATAATAATAATAATAATAATTATTATTATTATTATTATTATTATTATTATTATTATTATTTAAAATTGCATTCTGAGAAATAGTGGTGATGGAGTATAATAGAGAAAAAAACTTTTTGAGATTAGGAAAAAAATAAAATTTTGACAGATAAATAAAGATAAATCAAATCCCAGATAGCCAAAATAACATTAGACTCTAAATTTCTCAAAGTGGGTTGGGGAATAAGGAATCCAAAATCTACAAAATTAATAGAAACTACTACATCTCAATGCAGTGTCGTTAAAAATTGAATTTTGGCATGCCCGTAAATGCACCACTCCAAATAACTAATAAGTCTGAGCATTTTAAAATGTAACTCCATGAAATCAAGGGTGGGGGGGGGGGGGGGGAGTTATAAAAAACTTTTTATCTATAGTTTAAAATCGAAATTTGGATGGCAGGTAGAAGAACAACTATAGATAAAGAAAGTATTCTTAAAACTATGTGTTTAAATGGGAGTTAGAGAAATTATGATTGGGGAGGAGAAGGGAAAATTTTAAAAAACCAATAGAAACAATTACTAACAGAACAATTTATTTGATAAGCTGAGGTGCTTAGTACTAGAGTGATTCTTTCAAATTAATTCATGTTTAGTTATTAAATTTAAACTATTTCTGTTGGTGTTCATTTCAACAATGTCTCTGCGTAAGCGAGCAAATATTGATGCAAAGACTGCATATATATATATATATAATAGATTTTACTTCTTATAGGTAGTAGTTAATTTGTGGCTTCATCAACATACAAAGTTTTCGCCTCATACATGTCTGAAATTGTATTTTTGGTAGTTTAGATCAGGGTTTCTCAAACTGCGAGGCGCGAAGGGATTTCAGATGAGGTGTGAACCAATTTCTCACTTCTTTCGACTTGCCTAAATTATGATTGACTAAAAAATTAATATTCTGTTTGGCCTATGAAGCAATCAAATTAATTAATATCTTACAAAACCTTACTATTTTTATAAACTTCTACAAAGCTCTTATCAGAAAATAATTAAATCAATTAAATAATAAATGTCTCATTTTTGTATTTTAACGTAAAAAGTTATTTTATTCTAAGAATAAGAGTCTTAACAATTAATTTTATGTTCATATAAGGTTCAAGAGTATAGAGTTTGAGAAAACCTGGTTTAGATGATTTGCTAAAAATAAGAAAATTTACCCAACTTAAATGTGAGCGAAGCCGTGGGCAAACTCGAGTAAGTTAATATGATTATTAAAAAATTAATGATTGATTAATTCATTTAGCAAAATTAATAAACAAATATACTTAGAAAGACTGATAAAATATACTTTGGCACTTAAAAAAAATATATTCAAAATTCAAAATAAAACAAAATTATTAAAATGGTGTGACCACATGTATGTGCTAATTAATAAAAAACGGTACGGGTACAAAACTTTCTATTTCTGGTACAAAACTGTACAAAAATTATTATTATTAGCACCACGTCTTACTACCCGTTCGGGTTATACGCACTTACGCTAATGTGTAATGGTAGGGTGATTGTGAGATGAAATGAAGGACCTATAGTTTAACGTGGAATCCGAACCACGGTGGTGGCCTGGCACTCCCCACATTAACAAGATGGCTTGTCAAAATTAGTACAAAACCTTGGCAATGTAAAAAGTTCAACATACAAAAGTGGTATAACAGGTTAATGGACGTGCTGCTTTAGCTTGGGAAGTAGTAAATTGAGAAAAGACTTATATATTTAGAAACGGTAGTATATACTATTTAACTAAACACTACACACCTCGCCATCTATTAGCATCACTACAAATCTTAACGAATGTTTCCGGAGACAGCAAAATATATTTTAATAAATGGTCTAAAAATTAACTTTACAAAAAGTCGTTTGGCCTAAAAGGCATTTGGCCTAAAAGGCGTTTGGCCTAAAGTCATTTGGCCTAAAGGCATTTGGCCTAAAAGGCATTTGGCCTAAAAGGCATTTGGCCTAAAGGCGTTTAGCCTACACTTTAGACCAAATGCCTTTTAGGCCAAATGACGGGTACCCGGTGGAACCTTACCGTCTGGCTAGTTAGCGACAAACCCAGTTCGAGGGCCGCACGGTCTAAAGCGCCACTCTCACAATATACTAGACTGCCAATGACGGGGAGAGTAAGGTTCCAATCTCGGTCGGGTGTACTAAGGGTGTTTTTTTCTTAATGGTTAGCCACTCTCCCTCCCCGCAAATGCGGATACACTTCTTCTAAGTTCAACCTTACTCATCCCTAAACACATTTGTGTAATTAGTACATAAGCGTATAATCCAGACGTTTAGTAAGAGACAGTGCTAAAAGAAAAACGTGCCAGTAAATATGTGAGTCAGACAGCGCTTCTCTCAGTAACACAAAGGACATACATAACAAATTATGTGTGTGCATCTTTTCTCTAAAATACTGGCTTTTATTCTCAACAAGTAGACGCTAACAAACATAAATATTAGAAGGTGTTCGTTTCTGCTCCAGTTGACGAGGTGACAACAGGAAGGGGAAGAACATGACGATACAATGAACAGACTTGTTACAGTGACTACAAAGGTCATTCAGGTGTTAATAGGAGGCTAAATGTACTGTACAGTCTGAGCCCAAGAGATTATATAGCTTGCACTTTCGGAACAGGCTTATTGTATCGGCACCCGAATTTCTATGGGTGAGAGCTAAAGGGCCTACCAATTTTGCCGAGAAAGGTATTTTCACATATCTTCCAGTATTCTTTTACATACCACTATTGACATGAGACCGATGGCTTTATTTCCTCTCCAAAGGAAGTTGTGCAACGGATTTGTATCGTTCTAGAAAAAATTCGTTGATCCCGGTTGGGTTTGAACATACGAACATCGGGTCCTGAGACGAGCATTTTACTTCAAGACCACCAAGGTCGACGTGAGAATTATTATTATTATTATTATTATTATTATTATTATTATTATTTAGCACCGCGTCTTACTACTCGTTCGGGTTATACGCTTTAAGTACTAATTACGCTAATGGATTAGGAATTGGAAAGGTTGAATTAGAGGAATTGAACCCGCATTTGCGTGGAGGGAGAGTGGAAAAACCATTTAGGAACCACCACCCCCCAGTTCACCCGACCTATATTCGAACCTCGATCTCCCCGTCTTCGTTGGTCTAGCTCAACACGACTAGCGCGTTAGTCAACTACGCCACCGAGGCGGGTCTCGACGTGAGGAGATTAAGTTTTTATTTTGCGCCAAGTTTTTTTTTTTTTAGCACCGCGTCTTAATATCCGTTTGGGTTATACGCCTATTTACTAATTACATTAAGGTGTCAGGGATGAGAAAGATTGAATTTTAGAAGAAGTTTTTGCGTGGTGATAGGGTGGAAAAACACCTCAGTACGTCACACCGAGATTCAAACCCTGACCTTCTCGTCACTGGCAAACTATAGTTCAATTTTTATAAATAGGGAATCTTATATGACAGAAAAGTTAATATAGCTACAAGAATAAAATGAACATTGAATAAAACTTTTACAAACGTGGTATAATTTTTTGAATTCAATAATATTTTGACAGCCATGGAAACTTTATTTAAAGCCAACGGTTAGAAATCATCTTGGCTCGTACTTTTAAGTGCATCATGTGTACTGTAGGTATAAGACAACAAGCTACAAACTAAAAATACTTTGGATGTCAAAATATATATCTCAATCTGAAATGGAAAAGCTCATATAGGTTTTTGTTTTTAACATATATGTCGATTTATCGTCCTTTGCTTTACTAATATTACTTCCAATGATTTTACTTCAAGTTATTGAAATTGTCAAAGACGCTTACTTTGATAACTTAAAATGAATTTTTCTTCATTTTAGTTTAGGTTTTTTTAATCTATTTAAGATTTGATTTGAGTGATTCATTACATTTCATAATATTCAACCAATTTTCGATTTTTAAATACTAAATGTCATTAATAAACGCAAATAAGAGATGTCACACTAAACCACAAGGCCGTAGCCAGCCATTAATTTCAGGGGGGGGGGGGGGGGGGGAGGTTGGTGGGTACATTCCCCAATTGCCGGAGGCTATAAAAATTCTCAATATTAAACTCCTTTAGAAACTCACTGAAGTGCTTTTTATGGTAACACAGCCTCCTGATTTGTACTTGTATCTTAATTTTGATATTGTTCAAACCATTAATAAAGCCATATATATTTTGCTCATTAAATTTCTCCAAACCCCCCCTCCCCCTAAATTTAATGATCAAAATATATGGCTTTATTTATGGTTTAAACAATATCAAAATTAAGGCAAAAATACAAATTAGGTGTTGAATCTCCAACATTCCCCCCCCCCCCCCCCCCGCGGCTACGGCTTTGCTAGACCAGTTCAAAATCCAGCTAGTCCTCAATCGCCACACTGATCGTGAAAGTTTGATCATACCTGCCTTAGACCGTTCAGCCAATGAAATGGATATGTGCCCAAATTAATTGAGTGCGTGGCTTAGATTCAGTCCGGATGTACTGACAGTGGTTTGTTTGCCAGTCTCCCTCCACGTAGGTGCGGGTATATTTCCCTTAAATTCTTCCTTTTTCAACTTTAGCCCATTAACATAGTAAAATTAGTGTATACTGGACGGGTAATAAGACGCGATCTTGGGAAGGGGGAAGGCGGGGATAGAGAGATTCTGTTGTGGGCACGATTGTTGGGACTTTGTGCCTCAGATATGTGGTCCAACCCATCTTACGTAGCTTCGAATAGGGGTGGATATTGAGGATCTAGTCCTTGTTTGATCAAAAATCAGGTGGAGTAGAATATGACCTATTTGGAGTTAGCTATAAATGCACTAAAGGTGAGAGCCTGTAGAAACTATGAATTATAATGCTATAATTATAACAGTTTATTTATATGACGTCAGATAAAATGATACAATATATAAAGTTGGTAAAATGTTACCCTGACTGGGACTCGAACCTTGCTTGGCTCTCTGACTTGTCTTGTGTTAGCGTGATTGCTAGGAAGGGGTTGAAGGGGACGCGAGAAAAGGTCATCGTCTTTGGCGTATTTATATCAACACTTTTTTGAGTCAAAACAAATCAAATTTTTCTTCACTAGAAACATAAGAGTTTAATTTTCTTCACATGGTGATGGTAACAGTTGTTGAATATCTGTCATGGGTGTTATGGAATTTAATGACAACTGTTTCTCTTATTTTAAAAAGTTTATTATTTAATACAGCTATGGTTATGACAGATAATCAACAACTGTTGATATCACCATGTGAAGAAAATTAAACTATGTTTCTAATGGAGCAAGATTCGATTTATTTTAACCAAAAAAAGTGTTGATATAAAACAACAAATTCACGGGGCTTTTTTCACGTCCCCTTCCTAACCACCTTAAATCTACACATATGTATTGATAGTCCCGAATTATAAGGCGATAAGTTTAAAAGATACCATACCACTTATGACGACGAAAGTCGAGGTTCGAGTCTCGGTAGGATGCACTGTGAGATGGTTTCACCATCCCCTATCTTCGTTGATTATGGTGCACTTTCTTAAAAACTAACCTTCTGATTCCCACCCTTGGATTAAACCATTAGCAATCTTTGTGTTGGACACACTATTAAAAATATAATAAAAAAAAAATTAAAAATAATAAATCTATCACTGATAGGCCTACTTTTAGTAAAACTGAAAGAACAAATTCTTTAGCTAAATCGTTTACTTAGTATAGCCCGCTTCAGTGGCCACGTGGTCTAACGCGCTAATCTCGTGTTGGACTAGACTTCCGAAGAAGGGGTGGTCGGGGTTTGAATACGGTCGGGTGCACTGAGAGAAGTTTTCCTGACTGGTTTTCCATTCTCCCTCCACGCAAATGCGGGTCCACTTCCTATACATTAACCTTCTTATTCCCTAACTCATTTATGTAATTTGTACACAGATAGCCTGAACAGGTAGTAAGATGGGATGCTTAAAAATAAATAATAAAAATACTTGGTGAAGGTTGGAGGACTTGTGGTGACTCAACGAAGCTAAAGTGCTACTTAGGGCAGAGAACTTGTCCAGTCAAGTGTGATTGCTGCGATGCCGGATGTAAAAAAAAAACCACTATTTGCTTAAACTTGGGTACACAAATTAGAGTTATTTACTTTCGCAAAGTACATCATGCCGGAGAAGAAACTGGAAATAATTCATCAGGTTAATTTTTTTTAAAGATTTTTACCTACTTTTTATATGAAATGATCTAAATTATCCTACTATTACATACGGCCAACCTTTGGTGTATATATATGGTAGTACATAACTTTTGAATTAAATAAAGAGTTTCGATCAAAATTGGTACACGCATTAACTTTCTAATGTAGACATTTTCAGTTTGTATTTTTGAATCTTTATTTAGGTCTATAAAACTGACACCTTTAATTAGATTTGACGTTTACAAATTAGAATGTGTTTTAAGCTACACTTGGCATTGTTAGCACACATATCTTAGTAGTCCTGTGACTAGTCGACATCGTTCTATCCACTTTTAAAAAAGAAGCTAAGTGCATCATGTTGAGAATGCCATGTTATTATCGTTACCGCAGTATTAGCATGTATTTTTGATTACATGTTAAAATATCTCTTATGATATCTCCTTGGATTCGGAGGCTGATATTTCCCTTTGATAATCAGATTAAACAGAAAACAAATTAATATTAAGCCTATATTAAATAGCAAACTATATTCATAGAGATGAACCGTTTTTCACGATGTTTAAATATGTCAGTCTCGCAACATATGTCAACATTTTAGAGAGAAAAAAATACATCCTAGGTACTAAATGTGCTGAATACACATCGTTTGAACTAAGTTTAAAGAATGTTCCTGCCAAGTTTCGTTAAAATTGACTCACACATTTGGCAGTTAGTGTGGACAAAAATAGACAATTTTTGAGTACCTGTCATCATAAAACGGATAACCAGCTCGAGAAACTATGTACATACATCGTTTGACCTAGGTTCAAAGAATGTCCCTGCCAAATTTCATTAAAATTGGTTAACACATTTGACTGTTATTGCGGAACAAACATCCGGACAAATAGACAAACTGGCTAAATGCCAAACGGGTAAATTAAAACCTCACCTCACTACTCTCGGTCAACTGGAGCTGCGACACAATTCAGTTAAGTTAAAATCAAAATACATGTTCCAAAATATTTGAGGTGTGTAAATAATATTTGACAAAATATCATATTTATATATATATATATATATATATATATATATATGTGTGTGTATATATATATATATATATATAACACACACACACACACACACAACTTGGTAGAGACATACAACTCCTTCCTCTGAACCTCAAGGATTCCGGTGCCATAAATACTCAAACCAAAAATGGTAGACAATTTTGGATATATTTTGCGCTCATGCTGTATCTTAATTAATCTACAGTAGCCCCATGGCTTCTTTGGTGCTGACTAGCAGCTGACGGCTTTGAAAAGTTACCAGATCAAATTATGTATCCCTACGCCGAACCACATGATCTGCAAAAACATGTGTTTAGCAGCTGTCACTTTTGACGGTCAAAATTTAGGTATATATCTAAATGTTATTGTCAGAAGTTAGCTGTGAGCTGTCAGTCAAAGAAGCCATGGGGCTACTATAGTTTTATATCCTATTTCTTATTGATAAACTGTAATAAAGGGAGATTCATTATACAAAAATATATTTCAAATCGGACTAAAATGGTTAAAAACACATGAGAGGTGATTGTTTCAAATCAAGTAAGATTTATCTAAACGTATTTTGATCAAAAGTGGAAAACGTCCAGTTTTATCTATGAAGAGTATCATTTCTTATCTTGTTCTTGCGAATGATAATTCCTGTATCAGGGATGACCAACTTTTCTCATAAAAGGCTATTTATTATTGATAATATAAAACATTTTAACCATATAGCACCAGCCTATTAAAAAATTTTTTTTAGCTTATGCACAAATTCAAATTATTATTTTTTTACCTTTAAAAATACCAAAAGCCAATCGCCTACAGCTAAAAATGAATCACATCGCTATGGCAGGGGGTGGGGGAGGTGGGTAAACGATGGAATATGAATAAACTATTTAAAAAGAAAACGAAATAGAAAAAAAAAAGCTTCATAATTAGCAATTTTTAAATTTTTATATATTTTCTGTTATTCATCCTTTCCTGGGCCTCTTTTTTTTTTTACCGCTTACCATTACAAAGCATCTTCAACTTTGAAAGATGAGTTACTTTATACAAACGTATCGGAAATTCTTCACCATAGTAGGAGGATGAAGCGACTAAAATAAAATGCAAGGTTACCTAATACTAATTCATTTACATACTCCGTATCTGTAAGTCCATAGTCTGTAAGAAATCGATGTCACAGTATCAGATTGCTCTGTCAACAGAGTCCTGATCTGTACGTATCCTTATCCTGGGCCGTACTCCATAGAAGTTGGCCAAATTTAATTTTCTTAAGGACAAGTCTATATGGAATACCAATCCCAGTTAAGTAAATATGTGCGCGTGTATCGACATAGCACCAATGGCAGCGAAAGGATCCGTTGCAAATTTTAAAAGTCGTGTTTTAAATATATTTATTGGTATTCTACTTAACCTACATTTTAAGTATATCCTGGACGGGTTCTCAAAACGTTGTTTTAGATTATTATTGATCATCTGACTGCTTGGCGGTTGTTCTTTGTTGTAGACGATATTCCTTCCGAGAGTTTTGCTGGACAAAGTTTATATCTCATTGATTTGTACGGTCCAGTGAATAAGGATACGGACGGTGTGGATGTGAATAGAATTTATAAGGACCAAGGACCACGGACTACGAACCTACAGATAAGGAGTTTGTGGAAGAGGCTTCATTCGAAACCCGCCAACAACTCATACAAGACCTGACCCTATGAGTAAGCAACTCTTAGCATAGTTCGAATCCCAGCCTGTTTCTCTTGAAGTGGGATTCTCACAAAACGTTGTTTGACATCCTCTTTCCAACGTGAGTTTTGGTGTATTTATATTCCATTCACTATATGTTTTTACCTGGATGGCAGTTCGAAAATCATATGTTTAGGTTTTGGGTTGCCAACACTTGTAAAAGATTACAGTTTTGTTATAAATGTAAAGATCTTTAATTACCCCTTATATATTACATTTAAAATAACGTAAACTTAAGTTTTCTCATACTATTTCATTTTTTTAAATAATTTCTTTTTATCTAACTCGAAACAATATTTTAAACATAATTAAAAGTACTTATTTTTCGTTTTGGCGAACGTTACTGATTTTGTGTAATATAGTGCACACATCAATATCTTTTAATACAGGCATCGTATTTACTTGGAAAAGAGAAAATTGTTGTCATTTTATGACATACAATAAATGATTTTATGATTACTTTAGCGTATTTTGAAGTATTGAACTGAATAAAATATTTTCTTCAACTGCGTGTCTGCATCATTGTAAAAAACTTGTTTACCGTTATGTTCAATCATATGGTTTAGATTCGTCAGCCGCCATTTTGAAGCTGTGTTCATTAGAAGTTTCTGTGAAAGTGGTGTTAATATTTTTTTAAAGGGGAATAAAACTATAAATAAACTTTGTATCTGACCTCAAATAAATATATAAATAATATTGGCCTAAATTACTGTGGTTAGCTATCACATTAATATATTACCATCTGTTTTCATTACGGTCATCCAAAGTGATAGATGTCAGCTGTTGACGTAGTGATATATTAGGGATTACTTCTAGTAACATTTCGAGCTGTCATCCAGGTAAACTTAGCTCGTGAATGACTTATACTCTTAAAGGCCGCATTACACGTAGCAGGTTGCAGCGCTGCTTTCTGACGTCGTTTTGCAGCGCTACAAGATGACCATGTAATATACCTAAGTGATCGGTGCGCGTATCAGAAAGCTGGCAGCGCAAATATCAAACGAGTTTGATATTTTCTGATCGGATGACTGCTTTCTGC
>JBCFYV010003026.1:0-28323 GCA_039000515.1 Timema cristinae
AGATATAATAAATTGTCAACCTACTCATTAGAGCATGAATTAAAGGAAACTTATCTATACATGTAAGCAAACATAAATTAAAAATATATATACTTAATAGATCAAACATTATTTTACATTTTCATACGTATTACAATTATTATATTAAGAAATACATTATTTATTCTAAAGGACCTATTTAGTTTTAATGTTTGTTTTTATTTGTTTCCTAAAGTATATACTATATTATGATTCTTTAGGAACTTAGTCTGAAACCATTCTAAAATTTATACCACAATGAAGAAAAATTATAATCAATAATGACTGGATTTGATGAATATTTTTATTAATAATATTTAATTTTACATAAGAATGAAGATGACTTAATTTTTATTACTATATTAATTGCATAAAGTGTAAAACTCTAGAATTACCAATATAATTTTTTCAGGTATTAGTAATATAATATATTACACATAAACATTGCAAGGGAAAAACTTAGTTTAATTTAAAAATTTACAGAACAACACTTGGATGTGCTGTACATTATAATAAAAACAAAATATATTTTCAGAAATTTGTCATTGCTAAGCTTTTTTATTCTATGAAAGAAAAAACATTTTATTCGATATCTTACTTCCAGTTAAAATATAAATTTGTCACTAGGTATAAACTAAATAAATTAACAGTTTTATTAGTGAGTATTTAATCTAACATAGGTTTGTTGCAATAAAATAAAATATTTGGAATTAGTGATTTACACAAATCTAGAAAAATATTAGCCACTCCCCACTCCCCTAAAAAAATGTTCTTTGATATTTGTTTTTATATGCAGCTTACTATCCATTCGGAACTTTTATTTAGATATTCAACTAACGAGGTAAAATTAAGAGGAAATGTATCTACATATAAAATACAGCAACCAGAATTCAGACTTTGCTTGGTAAAATACTGTCAAAGGATCACGATATTTCAACAAGTAAATATTTCATTTAGTGATACAGAAAGTCATCACAGTACGTCTTGGGTGGTCTCAGCATATCCTTATCGCGATAAGAAAATACATTATATAGGGTTTTTGTAGATTTTAAGATTGTTTCCAGAAATATACTTTTATACATAAATATATGTAGGTATTTATGTAATATTATATAGATTATGCATATTTATATACAAATGTATTTATATATATGTATATTTATATATTTATTACTATACCTATATATGTATACGTATATTTATATACTTATATAAAGTTTATTTTTATATATAAATATAATATATATATATACATCACTCTTTTACTAACCATGCGGGTTATACGCTTATGTACTTAGGTTTTAGAAATGATTATGTCTATATTTATAGATAGTGTACCCGCATTCGCATGTAGGGAAATTGGAAAAAACAACCTTCACTACACCCGACCGAGATTTCAAACTCGATTTTCCCGTCATAAGCAGTCTTATCTACTTCAAGAGTAGTGCCTTATACCATGCGGCCACCATTGCGAGTTACTGATAGCATATATTCAATCACTTGGGGTAGTATGTATATTTTAATTAATAGTAAGTTTGTATCTTCCTCTTTATTTTCCTCTCCTTATTTTATATACTATCTATCTTCTATGATGACGACATATTTTGGTGATCTTACACCATCTTCATGTCTTATTTGTATTAAAGATTATTGAATTTACTTCATTCTAATAGTATGAAATATACAAATAAGACTTAAAGATGGTGTAAGATCACCGAAACATGTCGTCATCATAGAAGAAAGATAGTATATAAAATAAGGAGAGGTTAATAAAGAGGAAATTACAACTTTATTATTAAAAATTATTATTACTTCCTACCAAATAAATATGAAAATTAATATAATTGTATATTTTAATTAAAACAAATATTTTACCATATTTAGATTATATTCACACCTATCCCTTCTATCGACTTAGACGGGGAGTTTCAGTAAATTCTCGGTAACTTTCCTCAAGTAATTCTCACTAGTGTTTTATCATCCACGATCTAAACTAGTGGACATTTCCTGACCCTTATTTCTAATTCTTCTATCATTAAAATAAACCACCAACAATATTTGTATTAAATATAATATATATAATGTAATTATTATTGAAGCAGCCAACTTGAAACGCGTTCTTAATTATTCTATTCCCATTCCACTATGTGACAGGAAAATATTCACACTCCTTTCCCTTTGATATTACTTCGTTTCCAAGCCGAGATTAATGAAACAACATTTCATAGATGTGATAAATTATCCCACACATTGTGCTAAACGTATTTCTAGGGTTTCATATATCTACAGATGGGAATTATAATATATCTGTTCAGCAATCCACTGGAGCAAAGCAAGTGCACAGTAAGCTTATACATTCCGTTGATTGTTTATGCGCTAACTAATCGCTGTCTTTTTGTTCACAGGATGGGAAGAATAATGCTTGAAGGAATTTGAGCGGTGGCGTATCTGGGGAGCAACAATATGGCGCCAATCATCTGTCTTTTGTTCGGCACTTTGCTGTTCACGCTGTCACCATTATGTGTACAATCACAGGAATGCGGCCAGTGAGTACAATATGTATACAAAGCAGACTAGGTGAAAACATCTCTAATATGTACTACCTCTATTTAGGAGAGATTTCACTAACGTTCTTTGAATTAAGGGAATTTATTGAAACTGATAAATTAATTTTACCTTTTTTAATACCTTATAACAGTATTATAAAATACACACTTTTTTTCCAGGTAATTGGCATTGTTTTGAATTGTTCATAAAAATGTATAATATGTTATCATACAACTACAGTTAAAAAAACAATAGCATCTATACTTACTGCACTTGTTTTTTATTTGTTGTAGTTATATGAAAAAAATCTTCAATCAAGTAACTTACTATCTCTACTACTTATTAAACAAAGTGAATGTTTCCTAAGTTATCTGGACCTACTTAACTGATTGCGTTCATTTTATTTTACCAACTAGATTTTTAGTGAGGTGGTTTTAGGCTAGTGATAGCAAATAAAAATAAATATTAATTTTTTTCAAAAATATTGTCTTAGAACGATACATGATTAATTCTCCCCTTGAATTATTTTTCTTTGTAGCTCTATAATCAAATCCAAAGAGTAATTTAGGTATAGAATACTTTTTAATAGTAAATGCAAAGGGAAATCATATTTTAGTTTATTTGGCTGTTTTGAATTCACAGAATTTGACAAAGGATCATTTTGGGCCTATAATATGCTTATACGTAGTGAACTAATGATGGATTTGAATGTGGTAATTTTTATACTTAATTAAACTACTCTAGAAAGGTTATAAAACTATTTAAAAATTATGTATGTCTTCAAGTAGCTTTGCGATTTTCTTAAAGGCAATACCAATTTTTTATATACACTGTGGATTGAAAAAAGTGGGGAGTTACACAAGTGAGACTATTGTTATGACTTCTGGAATAAATACCATACCCGACGGTATAGATTTGATGATAAGTTTGGATATTTTGGATTCAAGCATTTACTGACAACTGCATTCAAGTATAACTAAACATAGGGGGTGCATGACCCATATGGACTTTGAATAGACTATATCCGTGCAAGCAGCAAATATTATCCAAAGAGCTTTAAAAGGCCTAAGATCACGGGCACCGTAGATATTCCAAATACCGAAGAATACATCCCGACGATGGGGGGGGAGGGGGGGGGGGGCACTCGACCATGGTCCGTTTCTGAGCATTGGAGTTAGAAAATTGTTGGGTGGTCCCATAAAAAAACCACTCTGTTGATAGTGTTTGATATCCTAATTATTATTATTATTATTATTATTATTATTATTATTATTATTATTATTATTATTATTATTATTATTATTATTATTATTATTATTATTATTATTATTATTATTATTATTAGCACCACGTCTTACTACCCGTTCGGGTTATACGCACTTACGCTAATATGTAATGGTAGGGTGATTGTTAGATGAAATGAATGACCTACAGCTTAACGTGGAATCCGAACCACGGTGGAGGCCTGGCATTCCCTCTATTCACAAGATGTCTTGTCAGAGGTGAAGTAAGGGTTTGGTAATCAGATAAATCTGTGCCGGGACCGAGGATTGAACCCCGGCCACCAGCACAGAAGTCTGACACCTTACCCCTAGACCACCAGGTCACCTACGATATCCTAATTAATGGGGAGATGTGCAGTATCGTCAAATATTAATATGTATGTAGATACATCAATAAGAGCAGTGATCAAAGTACGTTTACTAAATTAATAACATTACCAGTGAATTGGAAAAATTTCAATTGAGATTATCTAACGTGTTAGGTATTTAACTGTCCATCTCGGACAATATGTATATTTTGCCAAAGGTAATGTTACTGACTTCACTAACAAACCATGCTACACACACTAACAATTTTCTTCGAACTGTGATCTTTTTTCCGAGAAGCTAACCTAAAATGAGGTTGCTTCATATTTTAGTTGGAAAATTAAAGAACTTCCAGTTCAAAAAGTGAAGTGTTTCTGTTGAGGAACCCCAAAGATATATAAAGGGTGGTGCACTCAGCCATACATCCGAAAAACACAGTGTACTATTAATTGAGAACGCGGCTCTATGTATTTCAAAGATCCAACTTCATTTAGGAAAGTACCGTAAATGACGTGGACACGCATTTTACTAATTAGTTTGAGAAACTCTGAGACTCTTAGAGGATTAGTCGTACTGGAGCATTAGATTATCAAAAGGAATATTATGTCGATCTTCTTCTACATTCAGACTTTTACTTTCCAGCCTATTAATACTACCCACACCTGTTTAAGTGGCCTCGGGGTCTAAGGCGTCTTGTGTTATAATATATTGTCAATGACTGGAGATCGAGGCTCGAATACATGTCGGGTGTACTGAAGGTAGTTTCATAAAATGATTCTCCACTCTCCCTCTATGAAAATGCCCGTACATTTCTTCTTAATGCAACCACCCTCATCCTTAACAGATAAGCTTGGTTATTGCATGAACAGGTAGCAAGTTTCAGTGCTAGAAATATAATATATGTGAATATATTTTTCACGTGAGAGATCCTCTAGTACTTTTACTCGACCTTAGGGAAAGCATGTCAGATTATATTGAACATAGAATCAGAACAGAGCAATCGATAGAAACTTTTGACTTCAATTAAAATATGTTTAATGAAGTTCAAACCGTTCCAACTAAACTGTAGATTATATTTAAGATAAGAGTACAGAGGGCTTGAGTCTTCTTCTACCCGAAAATTTGTACAGATTTATATTCTTTAGAGACTATTTGAGAGAGACAAAAAACGACTAACCATTTCTATAACAAACTTTGAATAAAAACAAATAAATGTTATATTGAGAAGCATCCAAAGTAAAGGAAATTCTTTTATTATTAACATATTCTTGGCTAAGCTCAATTATGGGGGATGTGTTCCTTTTACAGTGGCATCATCAGGTATATCCACAAATTTGTTAGAAGGGAACAAATATAGAATTCAATATTTAAATTACCTTTTCATTTTTCTATAATCCAAATTGCCGTTTGAAACATATCAAAGCAGAGTATCACACTTAAATTTCTATAAAGGTTATTTTTGTTACTATGTTATGAGTTTAGCATGTCGTAAAAACCTCAACTAAAGACCTTATTAGAACTTTGAGAACAACTATGTGCTCATAACGAGGTATCACTTCAGTGTCCTCAGGAGACTTCCAACAAACTTTACAGGTAATTCCGAGTCACTAGAGCCAAAGAGGTCAATGATATCCTCTTTATGGATAAACAATGTGAAACTTTCCCTGTCAACCAACATGCGCATTCACCCGTGCGAACACAAAAACTAGACTAATTGCTCAATATATCGCGGAAATTCTTCAATGAAGTCTTCGAAGAGCACGAAATCAAGGCGCCCTTGTATAAATTTAAGATATTCGTTATGGTAAAAGATATCCAGGTTATAGTCTATTTTATTTATCCCAATATAATGTATTCTGCAAACCAAACCTCTTTTCTGGTTCCAGAAGCTAGCTTTTTTTCTCCAAAAATTAATTGGTTGGTAAAAATAATGACTGTATTTTAAACTAGTTCTAATAAAAATCCAGCTCTTACATGTTTATGGGAAATACATTGTCTTTTATTCGCCTAGTCCATTCAGCTTACCCATTAACTCTTTGCAATTAAAACAATTATAGCGCCCATCATTTTGCTGCGAAATTTGAACCTACCTAAACTGTGTAGTGAAACATGCTTACAAGTTCATTTTGTGCTAATCTTTATCATAGATACGATTGTTATAACATGGTGCACCACGGGAAAATGGATCTGATACCAAGAATACCCATGTTTAGATTAGCCTTCCCCTACAATCTCTCTATATGCACTTGCCTATCAAGGTTTACTATGCGATGACCATAAAAACAGCGCAAGGAACACTCCTGAATGTTTCAAACGTTAATCTCCGTGGCAAGTCTATTTCAAATCGGCAAATGTAGTGTGTTATTGTGATGGTTCTACCAGCAACCTGTAAATTCTCGCTCCTGATGATAGAACTACTATAATAGTTCAAAAACTGGTCTTGAATTAAATTGAGTTAGTTTATTTCCTTCAATTAGGAAAAATATTCTGTATTTCTAATCTTTAACCAGACATAATTACAATACATTGATTTTTTTACTAACATTTTTATCAACTCCAAGTTTTAATTATGGTAACTTCTACCTAATGAGTGGAAGGATATCTTTTCTGTGTGGTCAATTAAAAACTCTAGGAATAAAAACGTTATTGTTTTGATTAACATGTTTTTAAATGACATGTTAAAATTTATATATAGCTATATATAATATATATATATATATAATATATATATATATATATATTTAAATACATACATACACAACTAATAACACCACTACCTCAGGGCAGGCAAAAAACTATGTAGCTAAAAAAAACCACTCCGTCCTTAAGACATTCTCATTAACTTCCTCCACTTTTCCCAAACCCTTTCATACTGCCTTCACTTCAACAACATCCGCACAACAAATAATACAAGCTCTTTTACTCTTAAAACTAGGAATGTTTTATTTTTCACATATTTGTGTACAGAATTTAACCACGTCTTACCTGGTCCAGCCCTTCCTTTTGATCCACACAATCTTTCATAGTATATTTCCTTCGTCACTCGATCCGCTCTAACGATCTTAACATGACCTCACCAACGTAAGACTCCTCGCATAGATCATAAAAACACATTGGATTCCCTTTAAAACCAGCCCCATCCAATATTGATTTTATCCATACGAGATTTTCCATAAATATTTCTTATATATTTCAATCCCACTACAATCACCTTGCTCTTGTGTTTCTCCTGACAAGCTCATATTTCAATCCCACTACAATCACCTTGCTCTTGTGTTTCTCCTGACAAGCTCATATTTCAATCCCACTACAATCACCTTGCTCTTGTGTTTCTCCTGACAAGCTCATATTTCAATCCCACTACAATCACCTTGCTCTTGTGTTTCTCCTGACACGCTCATATTTCAATCCCACTACAATCACCTTGCTCTTGTGTTTCTCTGACAAGCTCATATTTCAATCCCACTACAATCACCTTGCTCTTGTGTTTCTCCTGACAAGCTCATATTTCAATCCCACTACAATCACCTTGCTCTTGTGTTTCTCCTGACACGCCCATATTTCAATCCCACCACAATCACCTTGCTCTTGTGTTTCTCCTGACACGCTCATATTTCAATCCCACTACAATCACCTTGCTCTTGTGTTTCTCCTGACAAGCTCATATTTCAATCCCACCACAATCACCTTGCTCTTGTGTTTCTCCTGACACGCCCATATTTCAATCCCACCACAATCACCTTGCTCTTGTGTTTCCCCTGACACGCTCATATTTCAATCCCACCACAATCACCTTGCTCTTGTGTTTCTCCTGACACGCTCATATTTCAATCCCACTACAATCACCTTGCTCTTGTGTTTCTCCTGACAAGCTCATATTTCAATCCCACCACAATCACCTTGCTCTTGTGTTTCTCCTGACACGCCCATATTTCAATCCCACCACAATCACCTTGCTCTTGTGTTTCTCCTGACACGCCCATATTTCAATCCCACTACAATCACCTTGCTCTTGTGTTTCTCCTGACACGCCCATTCTTCACATCCACACACCAATGTTGGTGTTGACACAATTTTATACATTGCTATTATTGCCACTTTCGACATTACTTCATTCTTTGCAACAGCCCTTATACATCTAACTAGTCTCAGAGATGTATTCACTTGTTTGTCGGTATCACCATTCATATTTACATTTTTATATGACATTCTCTAACAATCCACAAATTTATTCACTTATTCTAATAGTTCTCTATTTATACTAAGTTGACAACCTTTTCCTGATCCATCCTTCAAAAAAAATATCACCTTAGTTTTTGAAGACATTTATACGAACATCCATTCTTCCCGTCGCCACATTCTAACAATTTAATGCATTAACAAAGTCACTTTCATTTTCTCCCACTATTACGGCATCGTCTTTATAAATATAACTGTCACATTCGCACTGCCCATTTGTAAACCAGCCGCGTCCTCACAAGCAACACTCATACACTTATCTATGAATACAATAAACAACCATGAATAAATACTAGACCTTTGTCCATTATTAGAGCTGTGCAAAGCCTTGTTTCTGTGTTTGATAATCTAGTACTTTAAGCTACACCTAGGTTTGTATTATACCTATTTTCACTCTTCAAGATGAGTTTCTAGAAATTTTGAAACCATACTTTAAATTTAAACATACAAAATTTATTTTGCAACTAAGATAAGAAAGCTAGAAATTATTTCTAAAAAAAAACTGTTGTATGCACAATTTTTGCTTTTAAGTAATCTGTATTTATTAGCATATTTCAACATTTATTCAAAATAATATTAAATCTCTCAAACTGAAAGTACCAAAAAATAAAAATAAGAAGCACTTAAAAGTCTGGTAGTAGCTATCTCTTGCATTCACAGAAAGAAAAAAAAAGTAATATAAAATGTGTTACGAGAATAAAACAAAAGGTAATGAAGAGTGCTACATGTAGGGGATTAAAATGGCGTGCTCAGGGATGGCTAGAGGGGAGGGAAGCTAAGCTAATGGCTCTGGCTGCCATGCTACAAGGAATGATGTCACAAAAGAAAGTGCGAGTCATTACTATCCAGCTTTACATGGAGACACAAAGTGATTTCATACGAATACGTCTCTACACTTCTCCCTCCATCGTTTTAAGTGGTATTAGGTCTGATGAGCACTTTGATGGGAAATTCTTCTATAGTGTTTCGTTATTATAGTCAGCATGTATGTTTGTGGACAATAACGTACATTGTTTAAAATATCATCTCTTCTGCTGTGGTTTAGGTGACATCTACCACCTTTAAATGGCTTTCAAGCGTTAATTTTTATTTATTTTTTTCCAAAATAGCTGCTTCTTTAGAAAAACACATTTCAGAAATTTAAATCAAACATTATTGGGGTAAATCATAGAGGGGTGGAAGGTTATTTTCTAACATGATATTAATTGATGTTTTTGAAAATAATTATATTTGCGTTTAAATTTTATTGTTTAAGCCTTTAAAGATTTATAGACATTTTTGATTTTGTTTCATTGATTCTTTATCCGTGTTTAGCTACGATGATTATGTAGCGATGAGGATATAGTATTTCTATTAAATGTAGCCACATTTCATGGAGAGAGTGTGTTCGATTATTCAACAAATACACTACCCTTACTGGTTCAAAACACTACCTCTCCGTTACAGGATAACAAGACTAGACGAACTTAATATTTATCCCGTGAGTAATGAAGGTAATAGATATATAAACATTGTTCCCGGTACCAGTACCAAATAGTATTTTTAAGATGACAAGTTTCATAGTTGCGGAATCAGAAAAATTGTATGATTTTTTTTTAAATAAACATATCTTCGGTAGTTACTTAAATGTAGTAAGTGTAGGTTTAAATCAAATCTAAATCTTTCCCAAAGGCCTTTATTTAGTATAGTTTTAAAAGATATATTTCACTTCAATGCATCCTTATTGAAATTCTGTTCTTATCTTAAAGCTACACTATACACATCTGACACAAACTTTGTTATTAACAGTTTGTAATATATTAAACATGTATGAATCTGTGAAACACACCGTTTTATAGTAAATTAATAAATGAATACAAAAACTGGTTCTAAGAGCCTATATATTTTATTAAATTTTAGTTTAATAGTTTTTAAATAAGATTAAAATAAGAAAAACTACATGGGACATTTTAGTATGAATAAGATGATAAATTACTTATTGATTTCATATAAGAAAATATACAATTAGATAAAAAATAATGTATTAATTATTTACAGAGAAGTTTCTAAAAACAAGCGTTTAGGCTTAATTGAAAAATATTATACCAGATTTTTCCAAATAAAATTTGGTGATGAAAAATATGCAATTATTTTTAAAATTTCAATTTCAAACATCTATAATGTATTATTATGGCTAAACGTACTAAACATATAAGTTGGTATTGGTATAAAGTGTGAACAAATACAAACATCACAAAATATTATAGCTATATGAATATTTATAATATATAATATGTCCAAATCCTATGTAATAATAAAATAATCGTTTGGAGGATCTTTCGTTTAGACCTGAATGTTTTTAAGAGAGAAACAATGCAATTTATAAAAAAAACTATACGGGGTGTTTGTAAAATTAGAAGTTTAGTAGTTAGTGATTAGTCAGTTAAAGTTTTAAATAAAATTAAAGATAGTTTTAGTTACAATAACTTTTTCTATTATTTAAAACATAACCTAAGTATCAATTTTTAGGTGAAAAATGCATTGGATTTTATGTGTAGGTATTTGTATAAAATTATATATATATATATATATATATATATATATATACAGATAATTTGCCACAAATACCTGCATAAGAAATCCATTCCAAAATGTTTGTTTACCTTAAGAATAGTTTTAACTTATAATTTATATTGCAAATATCTACAAGTTTAATAAGTTAAAACACAAACACTGATAATCTGTTTTTATGTGCTGTATATACACCTAAGCGTAAATAATAGAATATATTCCATTATGTGAGGTAATTTTTCACTTTGTATTGTTTATCTTCAACGATATACATACTATTGAAATATCACAATCAATTTATTCTATGTACAACTTCTTTAAGAGGAAGGTAGAATACGTGTGTATAGAAATAACTTTGTAAACTAAACTTTCCCTTTAATATTTAGTTCCCTGCCATTGTTTCCTAGCAACACTTCTAACACGCCGTGGCACCTGGTGATACTCATTTGTCGAGCCTTGTGTTTCACTAATTTCCCTGCTATTGTTTGCCGCGCCACCAGCGCCACGAACAATAGAAACGCATTTTATTATGTTCTCCCTGTTCGTGTTGTTGGACTCCTAGCGTCCATCTTCAAACTCCATCTCTTTTTACCTCTCTCCCCCCTTCCCCTTGATGGTTTGACTTTCATATTTTATTTGGTTTAATTAAAGCCCGCTTCTCCCTCCACCGGCTCTGCCATTGTAAAATCACCTCTGATAACATTTTGAACTATCCCCCTTCCCCTCTTCAGCCAACACAATAACCGAGTCACGTGCAAGAGATGGCCTTGCAACGTGACGTTTCCAAGCCTCCGAACTTACCTCGTTACCGTTACATTAAGGTCACGGGCTTTGTACAGCTTCGATTCTCTGCTAGTACACTTTTTAAACCATTTTAAATTACGCTATTGTTTTCCTCTGATTTTGATGAGATATCTTAAATTACCTTTAGAAATTATGTAAAATATCCACTTACCCTGAAATGGGTCAGTCTGTCTTATAAGCTATACCATAGCGGTACAATGCAAGGTAAGCTGATAAAATAATCTTCTCTGCTATCATAATTTCTAAAAATACACAATCCAAAACATCTGTTTAACAATCGTTCAAAAAGAGCTAACATAAATTCCCATTTGTCCATTTTAATAATATTTATTTGATTTCATGTCTGTAACCATTGAACCTCTCGTTTATCTTGTTTATTTTACAGTGAAACTAGTTCCGTGTTTAAAGAATACAACCTGAAAAGACATTTTATTTCAAGACACGCTTATCATGAACAAACTGAAAGACAGTTCCGCAAAAAGACAAAATACCAAACTAAAGAAGAAATTGTATAACTAGCAGCCAATGTTCAACAAAGAACGCAGAATGTTAGCTTCGTTAAATCTAGTGAAAGTCACTAAATTTTAGCTATCTAGAATTATATTTTATTTATAACGCTTCCAATAATGCTTCCTAATGGATACCTTGCTGTAATTTCTTCATACACTATTAAACAGAATAATAATGTAAATACATTTTAAATATTTCTATTTCATCCATTATGTTAAAACAAGCTTTCATTATTTCATTATCTTACTTTGCATTAATCCACATGCTATAGCATATAGAGGGGTCATAGAATAATCAGTCAAGGTTTAGAGAGTGGAGTTTATATAACACAGATATTCAACCAAGTGATATAAATGATTGAAACACTCCATGAACTAAAATCATTGCATAGCTACACTCCATTTCCCTGAAATGTAACAGTCTATGTTTAACTACATTATAAGCTTCACCATAGTGTAATCTAGAGAGAAAATATCCTCACCATGCATCTTAAACAGAGTGTTTATGAAACTTTAGTTATATTATATCAATAAAAACATTCCATCTCCACTTATCGAGGAAAATATATAATTCTATATTATGGTCACGTTTTTGGATATATTTGAAATAATTTATTATTTAAAAATAAATCGAACATAAAATGGAACTGTGTAAACGCTATAGCTTCTATCGAGTGAGTTAATTTTTACATAGAGAAAAAAAACATATATCTTGTTATTTACTGTTAATAATTATGAAAATTCCCCCTTAGTGCACATAACTGTGATTTTATAACAAAAGTAACCATTTAATCTAAGGGAAAAAACCTAAAGTAAATTGGGACACATTAGTCTGGAAGGACAATATTAAATACATTTAATTAAACTAAAATATGTGAAACCTCCTTAGTTACTACCGACTGGGATGTGAACGTCAGCCTTCCTCTCAATGACCAACAAGTGTGAAACAAACTTAGCTCCCTAGACCGCTTTTCACATCTCAAAGAATGTGAATAAAGTATTAGTCTACTTGCTTGAATATGTGATTAATTCCTTGAGAGACAGAGCTGAGCAATCCAGTCGGTTCTACCAGCACAGAGTTAATATTCTCAAAATATGATTGCTATTTAAGTATTGAGCTTAACACCCTTGATATTTACGTTTTTAAAATAGGGATAAAGATAGAGAGGCTAGTTTCCCTCCGCTATTGAGGAGGAAATATGAGGAAGCCACAACGAAGATTCAAACCTGACATACCTCAACATCCCCTTTCCCGGAAATCAAGTTAATTGCAGGACTGACTTGTCAGATCATGTGAGGATTGCTGTGTTTGATAATGTATTAATTACTGACAGAAAAACCCAGCGTTGCACGTGGCAACCACGTTATTGATTGCGTAGTTGCCCCCAGCAAAGTTTTCTTTGCTTCAAACAGACAGAATAAAATAATGGCTTTGTTATTTTATCTATTCGAGCCTATTTCTTTAATACGCGTGGTAAAAAATAATAAAATCCAAATTTTATAATTCAGGTTTTGAGGTTCTCATATTTGTGCAAAAGGGCTACTTATTTTATAATTCCAAAACTCTGCTTTTGGTAGATATTGCTAAACACCCATGAGAGACTCAGAGATACACAAACTATTCATTATAAATTTATATATATATAAATATATATAAATATTTATATAAATATATATAAATATATATATAATATATATAAATATATATTTATATATATTTATATACTTTTATTAATTTTTATATTTTATATAGTATATATATATAAATATTTATTTATATTTATATATATAGTTATATATAGTTATATATATAAATATTTATATATATTTATATATAGTTATATATATATATATATTTATATATATAGTTATATATATATTTATATATATATTATTTATATATTATATTGCTATATATATATTTATATATATATAATAGTATATATATTATATATATATTTACATATAGTTATTTATATATTTATATATTATATATATTATTTATATTTATATTATATATATGTATATATTATATATATATTATATATTTATATTATATTATTAATATTTTATATATATTCATTAATATATTTATTATATTTATTATATATTTATATATATATATATTTATTTATATATATATTATATTTTTTATATTTTATGTTTTATATATTTATATATATATACAAATTTATACACACGTCTGTAAATACACGTTATATATTTCTTTTAAAATGGTGTAAAAGTATTGAAGTAGGAAGCATAAAATAAAACTCTCGGATGTAAAATATGTTCTTGGACTTTTTATTTTATTTCTTGTTTACTGTAATATAGGACTCATAGGTAGGTTAAATAGCTAAGCTGTTTTATTTGTTAACTACACTAACATAGTCACATCTAAATCCTGGATAGCTTAGTGGTTAGAGCATATGCGTACTAATCCCAAGGTCTTGGGTTTGATTATCATGTCCAGGAATCATTTTTCAATTTAAAGAATAGGGCTAGGTTTTAAGACATTAAGAAAATTATCGATAATTGAATTAATTTACGAGTATTATACATATATTGTACTCTCATGTGAACTGCGATTGATTCCAATTTGAATCTAAAAGTGCGGTTCTAGGTAACATAAACTCAGCTTGATAGATCTTGGAATACAATATACAACTGAGAATGATATTGTGGGTTAACGTATATATCTCTATTCCACATCAATGCTTAGGAAAGTATTTCATAGAAAAATTAAAAAATCAAATTCATAATTATATCTAAATTATAAAATTTCTTCAAGTTTGATTGAATATTTTTGATAAATCTTTGCATTTTCCTTTTGGAGGACTTCTCCATGACTCATCATAAGACGGACATCCCTTTCCTTTAAATAAAATTTTGTATATGACCCTAAAAATAATGATAATGTTCATTAAATGTATTCATAGCTAAAAATGTATATTATTAATTATATTTTGTGTGGCATTATATTATTATTATTATTATTATTATTTCCTTCATTATATTAAATACACCTATTAATATGGTCAAAATGAAATCTCTATGTTTCCCAAGTAGATGTGTTCAGCCTCTGTAAAGGTATCCAGGGTCGTTAACTCCGCTCCTAACTTGTCTCTGTACACCACGTATTTATGTGAGGCTTGTTTCCAAGTGACGTCACATAATGTGATAACATATGGCCTTACAAGGCCTCGCTACTTATTCATGAGAAATGGAGAAGCTAGCTTCTCGCCAAAATTAGCCTTGGCTAATGTGTAGATTTATCTTGGAGCACTGTGATGGCAGTACATGCTCAAAAATACAGCCTCCGTTAATATAGTCGAGTACATACCTAAGGTATGAAATATATGTATACAGACCACCAAATTATCTCCATATCATGATAGATTGAAATAGTTTTTTATGATGTTATCAAAGACACTCATCATTACCTCAGATTACACGGTGACTAATATATGAGGTAGTAGCTTTATATAAAATTAAAAATTATATGTTATCGTTAAAGTAATAAATTATTTATCATGCATAATGACCAGTTATCTCCAAAGTAACCGATATTTGTGGTTAATGTGAGTAAATACATGTTATTCATTATTTTAATGGGTTAATTTACATAACAACAAAACCTGTTTGGTTGAAGTGATAAATTATATTATTCTGAAGGTTAGGTTAGGTTATATTAGGTTAGGTTAGTCCAGGTTAGGTTAGGTTATGTTCGGTTAAATTAGCCGAAGTGACTCCATATCAAGATAGCACCACAAGTCCACACTCAATGAAAGCTGGACTTTAATTTATAATTACAGGTTCAAACTTGTATAAATGTGAGAATAATCACTTTAATCATAGGGTTCTGGTTATTATATATAATAACATGTCATGTGATTAATTTGACAACATATTAAATATTAACACACTCACCAGAACCTTGCTCACATCAGGTAGTTATGTGTATTAACCTTATTTATCTAATTAACAAAAACATATATACATATATATAAACAATAGTGTTGGTATATTATATATTTTTTTAAATAGCAATAATAAAATATATACCCACATTGGTGCACACGCGAGGTAGAGTTCAAGCTTCTGTAATTTAATATTTTTATTTTTTATCTCTTTGAGGTATCTCATGCACTTTCTTAACTGACTGATTATTTCAGGAAACGAGAGTTTCTATCAACGAGAGCGAAAGGTCTTACCAATTTAAACGGGAAAGGTATATTCAGAATTGCAGGAATCATTTACATGCCACAATCAACAGGGGACTGACAGCTTTACCTCCCTTCCAGAGGAAGTTGTGCTACGGATTGTTGTCGCTCAGAAAAATCAGTTGACTCCACCTGGGTTTGAACCGCATCCTTTAGTTCTGTTTGCCGGAGAAGGTTTGGTCGTGGCTCAAACATGAATCTACGTACTAGGAGTGTTTCATTCTTAAGGAGTGATAGTAGAAATTAGTGCGAGGTAAAAGCAGTATCTTGGCAATTTTTACCCCAAAAATGTGTTTTTATCAAACTAATTAAATAAAATATTTCTCCAATAGAAATATAGAATTTAATTTCTTCACACAATAATCACAAAGGTTCTTGAATATCTGTGAATATTTTTATAAATATAATCATTAAGTATACTATGAATATTAAAATTTAAAAAAGATTTAGATGATAATGTCTCTTTAACTTTTGGGTGCCAAATACTAAAATCAATATCATTAATGTAGTTCAGTATATTTGTACTATATGTGCTATACAAACATAACTATCCTGCCATTTATCCCACAGTGATACATGAGCCTCGTGCGGAGTTCTAGCGTGCCAAAAATCCATTCCTTCTTAACCACGCCTATCACAACTTCTAAGTAGCCGTGTGTTAGTCCGTCTGTGAAACAAGGACCTATCTATCTACTTGGTTCTAATTCACACCTATGATGCTATGAAAGAAACAAATTACAATAATAAAATAAAACACGTGACGCAGCGAAAAATTCCTATACACTGTAATTTAAACAAAAATCACTCAATCCTACCGTGCATGATGTGAAAATTGAAGACATAATTATATTTTATAATTTTAATGTATGGAACAAAACATTAGATTTTAGTATATAGAATGCCAGGCCTCCACCGTGGTTCGGATTCAACGTTAAACTGTAGGTCCTCCATTTCAACTCACAATCACCCTACCATTACACATTAGCGTAAGTGCGTATAACCCGAACGGTTAGTAAGACGCGGTGCTAATAATAATAATAATAATTTAGTATATATTATTTACTTCACAATAGTTTAATTAATATTACAGATTATTTTAAATTTTAACGTTAATTTAACATCACACAAGTGCCATTGAATTTAGATATTTGGATATCCATATTCAAGAGCGTTGAAACAAAATCAGGATAAAAAGGTTTTTAATCACAGTTCAAAATTTTATTTTGAATTTAATATTAAACGATTTGATGTTAAAATTGTTTATATCACTTTTATAGTAAAAATGATCTATTATATATGTATACCCGTCTTGGTGGCGTAGTTGGCTAACGCGCTGTCGTGTTGAGCTCAAATGCTTAGGACCGAAGGATCGAGGTTCAAATCTCAGCCGGGTGAACTGGACGTGGTTTTTCCTAAATTGTTTTCCACTCTCTCTCCAAGCAAATGCGTGTTCACTTCTTCTAATAAAACCTTCCCAGTTCCTAAACGACTAGCGTAATTAGTACTTAAGCGTATAAACCGAACAGGTAGAAAGACGCGGTGCTAAATATTAAATATATTTTATATATACATTTATTTAGTAAATATAGCTTAGGGATTGGTAGAAGATAAAACATATTGGCTTCATCTCACCTCTTGGCACTCTCTCATCGGTTCCAATATATAACATATTGGCTTTATCTCACCTCTTGACACTCTCTCATCGGTTCCAAGATAAAACATATTGGCTTCATCTCACCTATTGACACTCTCTCATCGTTTCCAATATAAAATATATTGGCTTCATCTCACCTCTTGGCACTCTCTCTTCGGTTCTAATATAAAAAAATATTGGCTTCATCTCACCTCTTGACACTCTCACATCGGTTCCAATATAAAATATATTGGCTTCATCTCACCGCTTGACACTCTCACATCGGTTCCAATATAAAACATATTGGCTTCATCTCACCTCTTGAAACTCTCTCATCGGTTCCAATATAAAACATATTGGCTTCATCTCATCTCTTGACAGTCTCTCATCGGTTCCAATATATAACATATTGGCTTTATCTCACCTCTTGACACTCTCTCATCAGTTCCAAGATAAAACAGATTGGCTTCATCACACATCTTGACACTCTCTCATCGGTTCCAAGATAAAACATATTAGTTTCATCTCACCTCTTGACACTCTCTCATCGGTTCCAAGATAAAAATATTGGCTTCATCTCACCTATTGACACTCTCACATCAGTTCCAATATAAAATATATTGGCTTCATCTCACCGCTTGACACTCTCACATTGGTTCCAATATAAAACATATTGGCTTCATCTCACCTCTTGAAACTTTCTCATCGATTCCAATATAAAACATATTGGCTTCATCTCATCTCTTGACAGTCTCTCATCGGTTCCAAGATAAAACATATTGGCTTCATCTCACCGCTTGACACTCTCACATCGGTTCCAAGATAAAAAATATTGGCTTCATCTCACCGCTTGACACTCTCACATTGGTTCCAATATAAAAAATATTGGCTTCATCTCATATCTTGACATTCTCTCATTGGTTCCAAGATAAAACATTATTGGCTTCATCTCACCTCTTGACACTCTCTCATCGGTTCCAAGATAAAACATATTGGCTTCATCTCACCTCTTGACACTCTCTCATCGGTTCCAATGTAAAACATATTAGCTTCATCTCACCTCTTGACACTCTCTCATCGTTTCCAATATAAAATATATTGGCTTCATCTCACCGCTTGACACTCTCACGTCGGTTCCAATATAAAACATATTGGCTTCATCTCACCTCTTGAATCTCTCTCATCGGTTCCAAGATAAGACATATTGGCTTCATCTCACCTCTTGACACTCTCTCATCAGTTCAAAAATAAAATATATTGGCTTCATCTCACCTCTTGACACTCTCTGATCGGTTCCAAGATAAAACATATTGGCTTAATCTCACCTCCTGACACTCTCTCATCGGTTCCATAAATAAAACATATTGGCTTCATCTCACCTCTTGACACTCTTTCATCGGTTCCAATATAAAATATATTGGCTTCATCTCACCTTTTGACATTCTCTCATCGGTTCCAATATAAAATATATTGTCTTCATTTCATCTCTTGTCACTCTCTCATCTGTTCCAAGATAAATATATTAGCTTCATATCACCTCTTGACACTCTCTCATCGTTTCCAATATAAAACATATTGGCTTCATCTCACCTATTTACACTTTCTCATCGGTTCCAAGATAAAACATATTGGCTTCATCTCACGGCTTGATACTTTCTCATCGGTTCCTATATAAAATATATTGACTTCATCTCACGACTTATAATCTCTCATCGGTTCCAAGATAAAACATATTGGCTTCATCTCACATCTTGACATTCTCTCATCGGTTCGAAGATAAAACATATTGGCTTCATCTCACCTGTTGACACTCTCTTATCGGTTCCAATATAAAAACTATTGGCTTCATTTCACCTCTTGACGCTCTCTTATCGGTTCCAATATAAAATATATTGGCTTCATCTCACCTCTTGACACTCTCTCATCGGTTCCAATATAAAACATATTGGCTTCATCTGACGGCTTGACACTCTCACATCGGTTCCAATATAAAACATATTGGCTTCATCTCACCACTTGACGCTCTCTTATCGGTGTCAATATATAACATATTGGCTTCATCTCACCTCTTGACACTCTTTCATCGATTCCTATATAAAACATATTGGCTTCATTTCGCGGCTTGACACTCTCTCATCGGTTCCAAGATAAAACATATTGGCTTCATCTCACCTCTTGACACTCTCTCATCGGTTCCAAGATAAAACATATTAGCTTCATCTCACCTCTTGACACTCTCTCATTGGTTCCAATATAAAACCTATTGACTTCATCTCACGGCTTAACACTCTCACATCGGTTCCAATATAAAACATATTGGCTTCATCCTACCTCTTGACACTCCCTCATCGGTTCCAATATAAAATATATTGGCTTCATCTCACCTCTCGACACTCTCTCATCGGTTCCAATACAAAACATATTGGCTTCATCTCATGGCTTGACACTCTCTCATCGGTTCCAATATAAAACATATTGGCTTCATCTCACCTCTTGACACTCTATTATCGGTTCCAAGATAAAACAATGAATCAGATGAAATATTAGATATCTGGCCATACTAGTTAATAACTTCAACAAAACTATTTCTGGAGAATAACGAATATTAACTCTTAACTTTTAGTAATCACCCGAAAATATTAAACTTTTTAATACTAAAATATTATTTTTATCTTTACCCTCCCATTGGGCTCCAAAAAAGTATGTGGATCACAACAATAAGCTCCTATCTGTTAAGAAAAACTAATTATTTAATATAAATTGTAACTTCCTTTTTCGACCAATATATAAGAGAAAGGTAAAAACAAAGGTAGTCAAGACAACTCAATTAAAACGTCAAATAAACTTAAATAGGTAGGCTACAAGAAAATATTACTTTATTTATTTAAAAGTAAGTAATACATCCACTAGAGCATATGTATAATAATTGTCCTTAATTTTGGCTAGACATAGGAGAAATAAAGTATTTAACATAAATACAAATTTCAATTTTAAAGGTTTCTTTAACAAATAACACGTATATAATATAATATAATATACGTATACGTAGTACTAAGATGTTTAAATATTATAACAGAAATATTTTGTCATTTAATTCATCTAATATAAAAATGAAATATTAAATGTCTTAAGATCCCATATAAAAATTGCTGGTAAATATTACCTAATTATTTTCAGATTGTAGGTAACTGAAACCCATTCTTTTAGAAATTCATTAAATGAAATCCATTTGGTAGATAACACATAATCTGTTTCAAGGGATGTAAAACTCTCTATGGTGTGAATCGTGGTGTCTTACCTTAGATGATGAAAACAAATTTAGAGTTTTCGAAAATCTTGGTGCTTATGAATAAATTTAGTCAAAAATGTACAAAGCTACTGGGGAGTGTAGAAGGCTACATAAGGATAATACATACACTACACTCATCACAAAACATTGTTAGGATATTCAAGTCTCGAAGATTAAAGTGGGCAGGACATGCGGTGCAAGAGGGAGATTCTAGAACCTTCTTCAGGATACTGACTGGCAAACCCAATAGAAAGAGACCATTGGTAAGATATAGACGCAGTTAGGTGTATATATAATTATGGTAGACCTTAAATAAATAGGTTGTAATGAGGGGTACTAGATATAACTAGCTCAAGATAGAGATAGGGTGTAATTAGTTAGACTATATATAACTAGCACAAGATAGATATAGGGTGTAATTAGTTAGACTATATATAACTAGCACAAGATAGATATAGGGTGTAATCAGTTAGACTATATATAACTAGCTCAAGATAGATATAGGGTTTAATTAGTTAGACTATATATAACTAGCACAAGATAGAGATAGGGTGTAATTAGTTAGACTATATATAACTAGCACAAGATAGATATAGGGTGTAATTAGTTAGACTATATATAACTAGCACAAGATAGAGATAGGGTGTAATTAGTTAGACTATATATAACTAGCACAAGATAGAGATAGGGTGTAATTAGTTAGACTATATATAACTAGCACAAGATAGAGATAGGGTGTAATTAGTTAGACTATATATAACTAGCACAAGATAGATATAGGGTGTAATCAGTTAGACTATATATAACTAGCACAAGATAGATAGGGTGTAATTAGTTAGACTATATATAACTAGCACAAGATAGATATAGGGTGTAATTAGTTAGACTATATATAACTAGCACAAGATAGATATAGGGTGTAATTAGTTAGACTATATATAACTAGCACAAGATAGATATAGGGTGTAATTAGTTAGACTATATATAACTAGCTCAAGATAGATAGGGTGTATTGTAAGTGAGTATCAACCATCCCTTAGCCATGTCAAAAACAATTGTATAATATATTACATATACATCATATAATACATAAAATATATATTTAGCACTGTGTCCTACCCCCTCAACTGGTTTTGTACATATTGCTTATGATAGTTATTAAAATATCTTAATGAATATAAATGAAGTTGAAAGGTAAGTAAAATTGGTTTTATAATTAATTGGGAGTTAAAGGTTTTCACATATTACCAGAACATACGACGACCATCCAGTTATTTTTAGGTGCGTTTGACATATCAATTATTGATTTATCTCTGGGTTTTTTTTTTCGTTGAATAAGTAAAACCTCATCAAAAACCGTCGTCCAGCGCTATCATCATTTATAAAAGATATTCTGTCGTTCCCAGATATTCATTTAAATACATATGAGAGAGTGACACAAACACGGGTATGGAACCCAGGACACGCTTGCTTAAAGGCTTCTGAGTTAAACTCCCTTTAAAATGTGCCATATGTATTATTTAAGCAAAAATTTCTGAGGCTCATATCAAAATAAAACACTTTCATAACTGTTGATTTATGAAAGTTATATATTTAAATATTAAAAAAAAATATGTGGAATGCCAAGTCGCCACCGTGGTTCGGATTCCACGTTAAACTGTAGGTCCTTCATTTCATCTCACAATCACCCTACCATTACACATTAGCGTAAGTGCGTATAACCCGAACGGGTAGTAAGACGTGGTGCTAATAATAATAATAAATATTAAAAAAACAATTAAACATGATGCAAGGGATGATTTGGAATACAATTAACAATAACGTTTTGGTTTGAGATTAGAATGTACTTAAAGAAATAAATAATAACCTTAACGTCATTTTGTAATCCACCCTTCAAGAACAAATTAAAATTAATATAAGAACGTGATTAGAGCTAATCGCTAAAACAGTATTTGGCGTTTGCTACACATATTTTGAATGTATGTTTTCATATTTATCGTGCATAATGCTCATAAATCAGTTAAAATGTTCTTAAATTTAAAAGGTGAGATAAGTTACACTGAATCATTCAGCCGCACATATAGTAACACACATTTGAATATATATATTTATATATATATATATATATATATATATATATATATATATACATATTTACTTTTCATATAATTATATATATATATATATACATATTTACTTTTCATATAATTGTGTTTATATGTAGACATAGTAAATATGTTTATATATGTGTTAGTTTAAGTATGTCTCAATAATTCTGTTTTATTTTATATATGTATATGTATGTATATTATATGTATGGTATCGTAATTGATCGAAGACTAGTAAATCTTACCAGTATTTGGTGATAGAATTCGAGAATATCTTATAAAATGTTTACAATTTTATTTCTAACTGGTATCATGGCTGAATTCCAGCATGTATCAACATGTTTTAGTTAAAATAATCATAACTATGATTTTAATTGATAAAATGTGTCAAGCTTATAACCAAAATGGGCAGTAAGACGTGGTGCTAAAAAGGAAATGAAATGTTTGATTTAAGTTATCTATTTTTATTTTACCGCCAAGCATTATAATTCCACTATGTAAGGTTATTTAATGCTAGGTCAGTTTAGGTTATATTATATTGGTTAGGCTATGTTGTGTTAGGTTACGAAAGGTTAACGTTGAGAGTTGTTCAAAGCTAAATGTAGTCATCAGTTGCCCCATCCTACTCTATTCTGAAGGCTCAAACATGTTCTTAACCCACAAAAACGGCACCACACATTTCTTGTGTTTTAAATGTTAAAAAAACTATTTATTTTAATGTTTATAAATTGTAAAAATATAAATAATCTGCTTTCAAGCTCATATTTATTAAAATAAATAATTGTTTTTGGTTTAAAAGCTAGTTTTCAAATGAAAGGGTTAAATATAGTCTTTGTTTTAGTACAAAATTGAAAACAAAATTAAATTTCGAGTGTTTCAACAAATTATAATATATTTTAATCGCAGAATAGAAATGTTGTTGTCCATGCAATGAGTATTAATTTTATATTATTAATAATTATTTAAGAAAAACAATTGAGCAAATAATCCAATTTAAAAAAAATTATATAAAATTTATTATTCGTCCAGGTCCAAATCAAGCATACGATACTTCATTCTCACTTAGTCCTTTAAAATGAAAACAAAAAATACATGGAAAAATAAAAATGGCACTCTTTTTGGTTGATTTTTCTTATATATTCTTTCATATTTAATAATTATATTTCTACAAAATATTTTTACTAGCGGTCCAAATTGAGTATAAATAACTAATTTAAATTTGTATGGCGATTTTAAGAGGATCCTATTGACCAAAAAATAAATATTTTGATATCACGCAAGAGATCAATTTTTGGCATAACATCTGTAGCTAAATCATCTTCAAATTACATAAAACGATTTTGTATATCGACAAAAGTTGGGGGAGAAATCTAATCAATCAACAGTCATATACTAAAACCAACAAAATAATATATTTGAATTTTTGGCTGTATATTAAATATCAGAGGAATATTTTTTAAATAAAATCGCCCACATAGTATGATTTTGATTTGAAGCTAATTTATTTTTACTTGATAAGCTGATTTTAAAAAATAATTAAACATAATTCACTAACCCTCAACAGAGAACAAAGCTTTTACGTGGTTTTATGTGTGTTCAAAAATAATAATAAATACCTCAATAAATATTATATTTATTAAATTTTTCCTTTAATATTACTCGTGCTTTAATAACTTCTACATATTATACATTATCTTAAAACCTAAGATTTTATATTTAGTGTAATATTAGTAATTAGTTTAGTAAACCATGACCTATATACAATATTTGTATGATAGAGTGGATAGATAAATCTTAGAAAGCGATGGAGGAGGTTGAAGTGGGAAGAAGAGTTGTAATGAGAGTGAAACTCATGTTTAGACGTACAGTGGGAGGAGGGAGTGGTTCCCAATAATAAATGAAGGGGAAAAGGGGGGGGGGGTGCCCTCTCTAATTACACTTTGTACTGGAAAGTGAAATAGTCACGGACAAAGTGACAGGAACCACTACATAAATGGAATGAGGAAGTGAAAATGTGCTAAATATTGTTTAACATAACGAACTGTAAAGTGGTGTAATGACAAGGAAGAGGATAAAGCTATAAAGTTGGATGAAGTAGAGCTGAGGAAATTACAGAACCTAAAATATCTTGTAAGCTTGATTGGGGCTAAGGTGGAAGTAGAGAGGATGTAATGATAAGAAGACAGCAGGGAAAGATGTTCTATAGGTGTGTGAGAGACCTGCTATGGAGAGTTGTTCTATAGGTGTGTAAGAGACCTGCTATGGAGAGTTGTTTTATAGGTGTGTGAGAGACCTGCTATGGAGAGTTGTTCTATAGGTGTGTAAGAGACCTGCTATGGAGAGTTGTTTTATAGGTGTGTAAGAGACCTGCTATGGAGAGTTGTTCTATAGGTGTGTAATAGACCTGCTATGGAGAGTTGTTCTATAGGTGTGTGAGAGACCTGCTATGGAGAGTTGCTCTATAGGTGTGTGAGAGACCTGCTATGGAGAGTTGCTCTATAGGTGTGTAGAGACCTGCTATGGAGAGTTGCTCTATAGGTGTGTAGAGACCTGCTATGGAGAGTTCTTATAGGTGTGTGAGAGACCTGCTATGGAGAGTTGTTCTATAGGTGTGTGAGAGACCTGCTATGGAGAGTTGTTCTATAGGTGTGTAAGAGACCTGCTATGGAGAGTTGCTCTATAGGTGTGTAAGAGACCTGCTATGGAGAGTTGTTCTATAGGTTTGTGAGAGACCTGCTATGGAGAGTTGTTCTATAGGTGTGTGAGAGACCTGCTATGGAGAGTTGTTCTATAGGTGTGTGAGAGACCTGCTATGGAGAGTTGTTTATAGGTGTGTAATAGACCTGCTATGGAGAGTTGTTCTATAGGTGTGTAAGAGACCTGCTATGGAGAGTTGTTCTATAGGTGTGTAATAGACCTGCTATGGAGAGTTGTTCTATAGGTGTGTAAGAGACCTGCTATGGAGAGTTGTTCTATAGGTGTGTAATAGACCTGCTATGGAGAGTTGTTTTATAGGTGTGTAAGAGACCTGCTATGGAGAGTTGTTCTATAGGTGTGTAAGAGACCTGCTATGGAGAGTTGTCTATAGGTGTGTAAGAGACCTGCTATGGAGAGTTGCTCTATAGGTGTGTAGAGACCTGCTATGGAGAGTTGCTCTATTGGTGTGTAAGAGACCTGCTATGGAGAGTTGTTCTATAGGTGTGTAAGAGACCTGCTATGGGAGTTGTTCTATAGGTGTGTAAGAGACCTGCTATGGAGAGTTGTTCTATAGGTGTGTAAGAGACCTGCTATGGAGAGTTGTTCTATATGTGTGTAAGAGACCTGCTATGGAGAGTTGTTCTATAGGTGTGTAATAGACCTGCTATGGAGAGTTGTTCTATAGGTGTGTAAGAGACCTGCTATGGAGAGTTGTTCTATAGGTGTGTAAGAGACCTGCTATGGAGAGTTGTTCTATAGGTGTGTAAAGACCTGCTATGGAGAGTTGTTCTATAGGTGTGTAAGAGACCTGCTATGGAGAGTTGTTCTATAGGTGTGTAAGAGACCTGCTATGGAGAGTTGTTCTATAGGTGTGTAAGAGACCTGCTATGGGAGTTGTTCTATAGGGGTGTAGAGACCTGCTATGGATAGTTGTTTATAGGTGTGTGAGACCCGCTTGGAGAGTTGTTCTTAGGTGGGTAAGAGACCTGTATGGGGGTTGTTTATAGGTGTGTAAGAGACCTGTATGGATAGTTGTTCTATAGGTGTGTAAGAGACGCTTGGGGAGTTGTTTATAGGTGTGTAGAGACCTGTTGGGAGTTGTTTTTAGGTGTGAAAAGACCTGCTTGGGAGTTTTTTAAGGTGTGTAAGGCCTTCATGGGGGGTTGTTCTATAGGGTATAAAAGACCTTTCTTGGAGAGTTGTTCATAGGTGTGTAATAGACCCGCTATGGGAGTTGTTTATAGGTGTGTAGAGACCTGCTATGGGGAGTTGTTTTAGGGTGTGAGAGACTGCTTGGAGAGTTGTTTATAGGGTGTAAGAGACCCCATGGAGAGTTTTTTTATAGGGGTTTTTTGAGAACTGCTATGGGAGTGTTCTATAGGTGTGAAGAGACCCGCTATGGGAGTTGTTCTAGGGTGTTAAAAGACCTGTATGGAGGTTGTTTATAGGTGTGTAATAGACCTGCTATGGAGGTTGTTCTTAGGTGTGTAAGGACCTGCTATGGGAAAATTGTTCTATAGGTGTGTAAGAGAACCCGCTATGGAGAGTTGTTCATAGGTGTGTAATAGACCTGCTAGGAGAGTTGTTCTTAGGTGTGTAAGAGACTGCTATGGGGAGTTTTCTATGGGTGTAAAAGACCCGCTATGGAGAGTTGTTCTTAGGTGTGTGAGAGACCCGCTTGGAGGTTGTTCTATAGGTGTGTAAGAGACTGCTATGGAGAGTTGTTCTTTAGGTGTTAAGAGACCCGTATGGGAGTTGTTTATTTGGTGGTAATAGACCTGCTATGGAGAGTTGTTCTATAGGGTGTGAGAGACCTGTATGGAGAGTTGTTCTATAGTGTGTAATTGACCTGCTATGGAGGGTTTTTTATGGTGTGTAATAGCCTGCTATGGGGAGTTGTTCTTTTAAATTTTTTTGTAAGTACCCTGCTATGGAGAAGAGAAGGCCCTTGAAGTGAAGGAAGTGTTGTACGGGCGTACTTTTACCCCTTGTCACTATGCATACAAAAATGAAAAATGAATGTAAGAGAGCTAGGAGGTATGTTAGTGTCACGGAAAACAAAAAAATGAAAGAAGTTATTCGGAGAGAGTAGGGGTAAGGAAGCCATGAGATAGGGT
>JBCFYV010003027.1:0-30121 GCA_039000515.1 Timema cristinae
TTTTTCCCCAAAAAATACGGTTTCATGGCGTCCTCATTCACAGTACAGCAAACTATCCCTAAATTAACTATTGTTTTTTACTATGGAGCATTGTATGTTATGATGGATTAAAATTTCATGCAAAGATGAATGCAATCATACAGTTGTCTTGTCTGTTATGATGGTTTAAAATAGTCTACAAAAGCATGATATCCCGTCATACGTTGAATTGTACAATGGCAGATAAAGCCCCCCCGCGTGAATGGGCCGAGTTATTGATAGTCATGATCCAAATTTGATCACTTGTGTGTTGATGTTTTCCACTTCCCCTCACAGATTCCCTTTATATAGATAGGAAGCCCCTGAGCATGATACCCAAAGGTAGTCGTGATTAGAGCGGGGAAATTTTAAACCAAAGGTCCCGGATTCGATTCCTTCTATTGCATAGCGTCAACAGCATTTTGGTCTCCATCACAAAAAGTAGCATGCCCTTTTCAGCAAAATGATTGACTAAAGTCATACGTTCATTTTTGGTATCTCCCTCAATTAAAATTTAAAGAGCACAGCCGTACTTCGGGGGGGGAATGAAAACACGTTTTCCTTGTTACATATGAGGGTGGAAAGCAGCACGGTCCAAATACAACAATTTTGGTTAACACACACACACACATATTTATATTATAACGGGCCTAATTTCTGGAGACCTGGATTCACTACGGGAGCAATTGCTCCGGCGAAAGTATGAAATGGCGAAACTTTGCGCTAAAGATGCCCTTATTTATTTGCGCCTTTTCCGTTTTCACTAAACAAGGGAAAACTGGTGGCGGGAAATAGGGTGACGTCATCATAAACGTCCCATAAATTTGCTCTCTTTTCCCCCAACTTGTGAAAAATTTATTTCCCAATGTAAGGAATTTTTTTTCAAATCTTTTAAAAAACGACAGCTTAAAAACATTTTTTAAATATTTTCTCATAAACTAGCTATAAAAAAAAGGGCCTCTTTTCTGGATGTTTTAGAAAAAAAATATGTAACATTATTTTGTTTATTTATATTTTTTATTTAAAGTTTAAAATTCCCTATAAAAAATTAAGTTTATAGAAACTTTAAAAATTTTTTTTAAAGTTAACAAAGCCCTATTTATACGGATTTTTTTGGACTTTGAATACAAACCTCTTTGGATCGACAAAGATTACACAGTTCGAGTTTTGTTTTATAATAATGCAAGAAATGCCATTGCGTTGTTTGAATGTAAAAATCCAACAATAAAAGGTCGTAATTGTTTTGTTACCCTGCCTAAATCAAAAAAAATTTGTGCTTGAAAAACGTTTTTTTTTAATTAATTCATTATTAATTGGGAAAATTTTATGTAACAATTGTATTTTAAACCCAATAAAATAATTTGGCCTTTAAAAAATTTATTGAAGTGAAAATATATTAATATTACGCCTACTTTTGGTGGGGCAAAAAAAAGCGAAAACTTTGCTTAATTGGCCTGCTCCTTTTTTGTGAATAGGGATTTAAAAATATTTAAAACTTGTGTGGCGCAACTATTTGCCCCTTTGTGCCCGGGCCCGGTTACAAGTAATCTTTTTAAAAATTTTTGTGTGCAGTTTCCCCCTTTAAATACAAAGTTGGGGGTCAAATTTTTGAGACAAGTTTCTTATTTTTGAGGGAAAAGCAAGAAAATAAAAGGGTTTTGAGGGGTTTTGGACATGATATAGGAGGATAAAGGCACTATGAGCGCTTGGTTTTTTAAAAAAAACACTTAAAAAAGGAAAGAAACTAACTTACGATTGAAAATTTTTTAGTGACCTGTGCTTGGCCTCCAAAAAACTTAACCACTCATCGATATGGTTCCTGTAAACCCCTTCAAAACTTTTCTGCAGAAAACCCATGGGGAATCAATTCTTTTAATTCTGGGGGTAAAGAGTCAAAGGAAAAAGGGAAAACATTGTTGTACGATGTTTTCCATATTTTTTACCATTTATTTTTTTGTCAGACAAATGTCAAAATATAATTAATGAGAATGTGTGGATGTTTTTTTAAAAAACAAAACATATTCAATTAATTTAGGGGAAAAATAAAAATAAACTTTTCAGTGAAAAAAAAATTTGAAAAAATAAAATTTTATTTTTAAGTTAGAAAAGTGTTTTTTTGTTTTTTTTGTGAATATAATAGTTATTTAGTAAAAAAATTTTAAAGATTTTAATTGTCTTAAGATAGTATGGAAAAAAGGGTTTTTCTAAGTATGGTAGAAATTAAAATGTATATGGTACCCCACAACGGGGCTTCATGGTAAGATGTTTCTAAAACTACATTTTACAAAAAATGTGCATTATTTTTATTTTGTGAAAAGTATCGTTGACAAATAAAATGATCCGGGTACTTTTCTAATTTTGTACAAAAATTAGCAAGAAACCCAAACAACTGGGGCCAACCTTTAAAATTTTTTTTTCAAGCGCAAAATTAAAAGGGATACTATCTACATATAATATAGTTCATACATCAAGCATACTCTGGAAAAGGGGGGAATTGTCAGTTATTTAAGTATTTTTTTTCCTCTAAAAGTATGTTGAGGTTCTTTGGCAATTCCACTTAAAAAGGCCTACATGATTCAATCAGCCTCCTTACCCACCTTTTAAAAAGTAGCCTATTTAAAATTAATTTACTAAAGACCAACATTAAAAGGGCAAGCTGCCATTATAAAAATTATTTTTTAGATCAAAATTTTACATTTTATTGCAAATGTATTTATTCTGTTAAAATAGTACAGTTTTGGGACAATATTTGTTTAGATTTCTTAAAAGATCTGTTTTTCATCTTCAAGGAAACTATCAAAAAAGTTTATATTTTTTTAAGAAAACAAAATTATAGCTGGTGATGCGTGCCTTACATAAGAGAAAAAGGGTCCATGTGCAAAAAAACTTTTCATTTTTCAAACTTAGTTATTTAAAAAAAAATTTTAATTCAAAAGCAGGTAAAATAAAAGGTAAAAAATGGTAAAAATTAAAATGATGGGGAAATTTGGGTGGTTGTCAGCTAGATATGCAAGCTTTTTAGGACGGCACGGGTTTCAAATCTGTTTGACCTTATCCCTCAAAATAAAAAAAATTCGTAAAATCCCCTTTAAAATCTAAAGACTGTTTGAAATATGTCAAAAGTTTTATTTTTTTCTTTTTTTCATGTCTTGAAATAATTTGTGAAAAGAATTATAATTCAAAATGCCACTTCTGTATCTTTTTTATTCTTAATTTTTTTATTAATTTTTTTGTTTCAAAATTATTTTTTTTTAATTTATTTTTTAAATTTTCTTTTTAGCCACTTTTTTTGTACATTAAAAAAAACAAACAAAATATTTTCCCTTGTATTTAGCCTAATTGAGGTTTAAAATTTTGATTTTAAAAAAAGCCTTAAATGTATTCTACTGGTAATCTTCGACCTTGAAAATTTTTCCAAATCAAACCCCAAATTAAAGTTGGCCTCGTTAGATGGTACAAAAGCCCGAAAAAAAAAAGGCAAAGCAAAAAATTTTCATCTTTAAATGACGGGAAGTAAGGGGATTTTAGATATTTTAAAAATTTGTCTATGATTAAGTTTGTGACATATATTAGACTTTTTGGATCTAATTTAATTAAAAGTGATTTTATCTTTAAAAAAATTAAAAAAATGTTTTTAAAATTTATTTTACCAGTATTATTAGCCCTTAGTGGCCTTTTCTGAAAAAATTTAAATAATATGCTGTCTGCGGGGGGTTTGGAAAAAGGGGCGGGGGATTCGGGGGAAGAAAAACCTTAACTATCATTTTCCAAAAGGTCAGGATATTTTCCTGGAAATTTTGACATTGTTGGCTCAGGTCTAAAACAGTGCTCTAAAAAATCTCGTATATATTTTGGGGAATTCTGTGTCCTTGCCTCTAAGTAAAACCAAATTGAACCAATGTTTAAATTAGCACACAACTAATAGTTAATTTAAAAGCTATACAGCACAAAAACCCACCCCCTGGCCATTAATTATCATGTGAAAGGAAGGGGAACCCAAAAATTTTACCAGAATTAAACACGCTGCTGAGCTGTCCTCTACGTTACCCCTTTTTTTATTATTATAATTGTTCTGGTTTGGCACCATGGTCCCGTTGTCACAGATGAGAAGTGTAGTTGAGGTAGGTCAGTGAAGTATGTTTTGGTATGAGTACGATCTTGTGAGGTGAAAACTTCAATGTAAAACAATTTTGTTTTTGGGCCCAAATTTACACTATTTTAGGAGAGGTGGTTTGTTGTACCCCGCCTATCTATATTAAAAATTAAAAATCATTTAAAATTTTGTCAAAATTCCCTTTTTTTTGTTTTTTTTTAAAGGGGTTTTCTTTTTTGTGAAAATAAGGATTAGTATTCCCAAGTGCTAAACTCTAATGTGGAATATTTCTCGCTCGGGCCCTGGCTAGTGGTTCGGTAGGCAAAGCATGGTTTTTTGTTGTTGTTTCCCGAACGTCCCCTTGGGCTCATGTTGTTGCCCCGCCTATTGGTGTTGGGGGGTTTTCCTCTGCAAGATTTCTATTCCTTGTGCCAATTTATTAAAGTTAAGAAAAAATTTCACAGCCCTTCGGTCACGCAAGTTCTACATTTTGTACCGATTTTATTATGATAACGTAATTTTATCTTACATGTCATGCTAACGAACCTATCCCACTACGCCACATGGCGAGCGAGAAATATTCCACATTAGAGTTTAGCACTTGGGAACTACTAATCCTTATTTTCACAAATAAGAAACGTCCACTTTAAAAAAAACAAATAAAGGAATTTTTGACATATATTAATGATTATTAATTTAATATGATGAGGCAGATACAACAGAAACACCTCTCCTAAAAATCCAGTGTACACTTGGCGCTAAACAATAATTGTTTTACAGTTGACAGTTTTCACCTCACACAGATCGTACTCAGTACCATAACTTTACTTCACTGACCTACCTCAACATACACTCCTCATCTGTGACATCAGCGGACACATGGTGCCATAACCCAGAAATATTTATATCTAAGTATCATAACCTGACCATAGTTGTGATATAGATGGTACAGAGCTAAGGGGGTCAGAAACCACAGCAGCAGTATCCCAAAAAAAAGGTAAAAGTGTAGTACATGGATCAAGCGGTCCATCAGAACTTGGTGGGAGGACTATGGTGGCTTGTAAAAACTCACCTTACAATAATTGGGGCCAGGAATTTTTATTAAATCATAATGCACTTCACACACTTCTGCTTGGAAACAAAACAAGCCTCCAATAATTTGAGAATCTATGCTCCAGAAGCTAATTAGATCCGTGGAACTATGATTATATTACCTAACAAAGGGGAGATTTTTCTTATTAATATTCTTATCGCTAAGTCATTGGTTTAATGCTAGGATATTTACACATGTAATTTTGCTTTAATTAAGTTATTTGAGAATAAAAATTTTTATGACCATTTTCTGTTAAATCATCTTAAAAAGGGGTGAAATTACTCTCTTAATTTTTGGGATTCTTTGATGTATTTTATATAACCACAGTCTTAATAATTAAATAATGTAAACCCATGCTGAAAAAATATAGACTTAAAAACAGATAAAAGAACACAGTTAAGACTTTATAAATACTTCATACTAAAGAAAAATATAAACACTGTCTACTACAGTTAAAGTCCCCCCCCCCTCTCCCTCCACCTGTGTAAACTCCAAAATAGTGGTTTTATATGCTTGCCAAATACATGATACAGGTGCCTAGTGTATAAACAATTGATATGTATTTAAAATAGTGTATTATTTATACTGGCGTGTCATTGTGATCGGTCCTGTCCCTCATAATCAATCTTCAATAAAATTGTAAAAAATTCATCAAGCGTTTGCAAAAGGCAACATTTGAGTTGGGCCCTAAGCAGTTAACAATGGCTTGCAAGATTGATCTTTCAGGGAGAATATATTCCCTCGGACATAATAAGACATTAAACACATTGGTGTACCAGTTTCTGAGTTTTAAGAGTTACTATTTTAAAAATTACAAATTTTCAGCTATCATTAAGAAACAAAGTCAATGAATAGAAATAGCAATCTTTAAATAAACTGGAACCAGGTCTAAAGTTATCTAGGCTTGGGTTAGATGGAAAATAGTAGCCTTAAGAGCACCAATTAAGGTCTTAAAGTTACCGGGGGCTTATTCTCCGTCGTGACTTATTAACACATATATGAATTATGATGGTCAGGACGAGAAAGGTAGACTTTAGAGGAAGGTGAGGAAATTAGGATTTGGTCAAAACACCTCCCCCCATCCCAACCCCCTTTTTTTCGGTAGGCCCCGGCTAAATTAACTTGATATAAAAACCACCATGGTTTGGATCCCACGTTAAAAATGTAGGTCCTCCATTTCATCTCGCAATCACCCTACCATTACACATTAGCGTAAGTGGTATAACCCGAACAGGAAATAATAATAATAAATAATAATAAATAATAATGATAAAAATTTATTCATAAGAAGACGACTGATTTTCAAGAATATTTCATGTACAATTTCAGTTAGACTTCCCATTTTTAAATAAGGTATGAAATTGGTAAAATAGTAGCCTACCTATCAGTATGACATTCATGAGAAAAAACATTTTCCCCGAGGGTTTAAAAACAGATCTACCTTAATAAGAGCTAAATAATCCTATTCAATCTTTATACTTTAAGTTAACCTTAACTTCAGATAGGTTAGTTCTATTATTGGGTTTATCCCAAACCCCTGATCTACCTTGCTAAGAGCTAAAATAATCCTATTTTCCCCGAAACAGGAGGTAGAAAACATTCACATATCATTACGCAAACACATACACGATTTGGTGGGAAAACCAGTGATATATTTTAAAAAAGGCGCGACCCTGTATAGTAATATCATAGTAGAGTAGGGCACTACAAATTTTTTATTTTTTAATACTTTTAAATTTCCTGTCTTATATTTAACAACACTTGGGCCAGATCTCAGCAAACACCAAATAAATATAAGTCATTCACGAGTTAAGTTTACCTGGATGACAGCTCGAAATGTTTACTAAAAAGTAATCCCTAATATATCCTACGCCAACATCTGACATGGATGACTGTAATGAAAACAGATGGTAATATATTAATGTGATAGTTAAACCACAGTATTTAGGACAATATTATTTATATATTTATTTGAGGTCGGACACAAATTTTATTTATCGTTTTTTTATTCCACTTAAAAAATATTAACACCACTTTCACAAAAAATTCTAACGAACATAGCTTCATAATGGTGACCGACGATCTAAACCATATGATTGAACATAACGGTAAAAAGTTTTTACAATGATGCAAAACAACAGTTGATTTAAAATATTTTATTCGGTTAAAAAATTTCAAAATAGGATAAAATAATGATAAAATCATTTATTGTATGTAAAAAAAAGACAACCATTTTCTCTTTTCCAAGTAAATCGATGCCCGTATTAAAGGTATTGATGTGTGCAAATATATTACATAGAATTCAATAACGTTCCAAACGAAGAATAAGTAATTTTTATTTTTGTTTTTAAAAAAAATTTTTTCGAGTTGGATAAAAAGAAATTATTTAAAAAAATGACATAGTATGAGAAAACTTAAGTTTACGTTATTTTAAATGTAATATACAACAGGTAATTAAAGATCTTTACATTATAACAAAACATTGATCGTTTACAAATGTTGGCAGCCCTAAACCTAAACATATGATTTTCGAACTGTCATCCAGGGAAAAACCTATCGTGAACGGAATATAGACGAGAAACACTCAACACTCACAACCGTCACTTAACACTGTCAACTGACTGTTGCTGACTTGCCGTCAACATGTGATATGGACTCTATCATGGGGTCTCTCAACAATGAGTCAGGAGTTTGTTGGTATTCGAATAACACAACAAAGCTTAAAGTAGGTTTATAATTTCAAAATAAAATGAAGGGATGAATTTAGTTATAATAATTTTTTTAATGTTATTTTAAAACAAGTTTAATACAAAACAAAAGAGGGAACTATTTAGTCAAAAGATCCCAATTGAGGTCCGTTCATTCACAAATCAGAGCATAGACATCCCACGTGGCTTTGTTTAAATCCGGGGTCGCAGTTAAGATGAATCATAATAGGCCTAATAAAACAGAAAAGTTAAATTAAATAAATATTCTTGGATAGGTCTAAATGTTAGTAAAGAAATAGAAGGGCACAAAAATAGGATGGAATTCTTTGGTTATTTTTTATATAATATTATAATGGCCTAAGCTTTTTTTTACCATTCATAAAACAAACTAAACAAATTTCTAAGGATAGCAAAAAATTTAATACTCTAAAATAAATGTATATAATATGCCCAATTTTAGTTTAAAAATTAAAACAGTATTTTAGTACAAACTATTCAGGATCTCATAATTTCAAGAAAAATATGTTATCGACACCTGGAAAGTGTGAAATTTTTTTCAGTTGGAATAGGCTTACTAAGTTTATAATTCAGATGTTAACTATTGTGTATTAAAGTACGTCTGTGCCTGTTGTGACATTCTTGTGAATATTTATATTCTCTATAGGTTTATTAAAGCTTTTCTAAGAATTAAGATTATGTGTTTTTTTAAATTTTTTCCAACAATAGAATTATTTTACCATATTAATTTTATCATTGAAAATTTGCTTTTGTTATTTGTGTGTAAGGATGGTGGGCCCCTGAAACATTTTAGCTTTCCATATGAAATTTTTTTTTTTATACTTGGCGTACTTTTCCCATATTTAAAAAAGAATGATTAAGGGTAATGGAATGTTAACTTATATTATGTCACGCAGAAATATAACTAGACACTACTAAAAAAAGCATAAAAATTATCAAAGGATACAGGTTAGGTCCAAATTAAACCCATCTTGAGTATATCTTTTCTTCTTTTACTAAAAGTCCTTTAATTGGGTTTGTCATTTTCAGTTTGATATGGTATTTGCCATTTAGTATTTAGTTGACAGGTTTCTTTAGATGATGAACCCAATTTGGTCCTTTTTGGTTTTCCCGCACAAACATTTATTGGGTTGAACGGAAGCTGAAATTTTATCAAAGTGTTTTAAGCCTAGAGGGGAAGTCTAGGTTTTCTGCGGAACAGCATAACCCCATATAAGTAAACTCCATTTAAAACCCCTCGAAAGAAATCAGCTTCTACTTGAATTGTATATAACAAACACATATAAGGTGGATTTTAAGTTTATTTTTAATATTTGACAAACACAGCACAAATTTTTAAAAAACACCCTGTAATAACTTTACCATCATGTTTTTGCAATCTGTCCCGCTAGGGTAGGACCTTCCTGAAGTAGGTGGCCTACCACAAAATGAAACCCTTTGATGCCAAACATTATGGGTTCATTGTGTCGAAGTAGAGACGTTAGACCACAAAACAACATCAACAGTCATAAAACGTGGATTATTAATAGTCACTACACATTCCACAGAAAAAATGATTTAATCTTACACAAAAATGCCCCTTATTAAAAAAATGATCCATTCAAAAGTTTCCTAGCTCAGAGATGCACGACACGACAACGAACCTTACGCTCTAGCAAAAGTTTGCTCAATTTGCCCTGCGCAGGGCGGGTAATCTCATGATGGAAAAATTCCTTTTGGCACCTACATTCGCAGATTTATAAAACATGCCCAACAAATATTTTGTAAATTCTGAAATTCCTCTGTTTTAATTTAATAAAAGGGATAAAATGATAAATTATAATAAGTGAAGCAAATTAATACAAAAATATTAACAAACAAAAATTTAAATTTTTAGTTTTCCCGTTTATTGTTCCTTTTTAAAATCTTGCGCATGCGCTATCATATTGAATACCCTTTCTCGTAGATGAGAGCCAACTTATCTTCTATCTCCTATCACTTCATGGCTACCATAAGCTAAAAATAAAAGATGTCTCGCAAAAAAAAACTGTAAACTGTTGTATACATTTTCGAAACTTGAAAGATTCATTCGGTACACTCCGGTCACAGGTGCTCAGTAATCTCTTACTATTCATGAGGAAATAGACACACTAACACACCCCTTGCTAAAAAGCACCAAAACTGACCCAAGTTTATTGTCTACTTGGTTTTGAGGAGACAAAATTTAATGTTCGTTCATTATTCTTGTGTGAAAAACTGTCTTACTAAAATAAAATAGGAAAGTAATAAAGTATTTAAACACACTTAGCAAAATAAAACTTTTACATAAAACTTTATAATTCGGGTTTTGACAGGTAATATTGTTCAAATACGAGGCATCATTAGTTATTAAAATATGTAGCTATCACATATGTTGATTACATTCTGCCAATACTAATGTTTTTTTAAGTTTGTATTAGCTTGTATTTTATATATATATATATATTATATTTAATTATATTTTCTTTTCTTTCATCAATGGCATAAAGATATTGTCTTCTTGTATTTGAATTCATTCCGATTAACTTTCTTGATTTTCTTATTAGATCATCGATTCTGACCAATTTTAACCTAGCCCTATTTCACAACGAATTTCAACTACGAAAAAAAACCGGGAAAGACATTTTGATCGTCACTACACCGACATATTTATATTTAGAGGAAATTGTACGATCCTGTACAAAGTAATGTTGTCTAAACGTATTACCTTAACAAAAAAAAAGTTTGTAATATGATTATGGGTGTAATTTTACCCGAGCCAATTGTTTGTACAGGACATACCATAAATATATGTTTTTAATGTTTCGGAATTGGCAGACCACACAATGTGGGGACGGTACTTTACGCATCAAATAAAGTCGGTTTTTCGTGTAGGCGTGTCCGAGCCGGAGGTGGATAATTGTACAAATAAACTTACGGGAGCCCTTAACTCCTAAAAACCCATGGTGAAAACAAATTTTTGCACCATAAATCCCGTTGATACCATTTTGCTTTTGCTGGCATGTAGTCTCCCACCTTTTCGCTCCATTTAACCCGACTTCTTTGTTTTACCCTGGGTTTAAAAAAAGTCGCTATACGGTAGTGGGATTTCATGTACAATAGAAAATACATTTACACTAGATGCTAAACTATTATCTCTCTTTCCCCATTATACCCCACTTGATTTAGGGATCCATTGGTCCCCCAATTCATAGTCCCTAGCTCGTAGAGAGGCGCATTTTTCGAGTATTTGAATTTAAATTTGGGTGCGAAGGGGGGCTTGACACCCCACTTATAGACTCCAAAGCGCTACGGGAGTGCATATTTACCACTGACGTAAAGTTTAAAATATATTTTAATGCCTGTAGGATAGCAAATCATTCCGCTGTAAATATCGATGCATCGGATTGTAATTATATGACTGACCATTAACAAATACTATGTCATAGAAGGCCGCGCCCACTAGGGCTGGCTCCCCCCCCCTCCTAGCCCCATCTGAAAATATAAGTCTGTATCTACTCCATCTTGTTTTCCCTATATTTTTACTGCATTTAACTTCTGTTCGATTGGATGGGTGACTCTTTTTACTCCTGATTCAGGGATAGATAACAACACTGGTACACCCAGAGGGCCTCATGCCCCCAGTGATACACTGTACCGAATACGGAAGAGAAAAAGTATATTTACGGAAATCATTATAACCCAAAAAAACTACCCACCAGAGAAGGACCTGTTCTGTTTCCAATATTGTTTTGTTTCACATAATTTGAAAGGATTCGAAAGCCTGCGACGCAGATAACTAAAAGTTGAGCAATCTTTCATAAAAAACTTGTCCGCAACAGACGGCGCCTAAGAAAAAAAGGTTTAATTCTCCGTTTCCCAGTAAGGAGCGCGTTGGTTGGAGATGTACGACAGGAAACCCAGGCACAGTCTTAACCCGCATATTTGATCCTATCCAGTTTTTCTAGTGTGGATGGGTGATGCAGTGTGATATAAAAAACAAACATACTCCAATCGAGATCGTATAAGCCCACGGTACATTTGTAGCATTGTATATGGGTGGGAACCCCACGAGGCACCCGCAACTGATTTCATCGTATTTAAAAATTTGTCACATATACTAGATAGTTCCAAAACTGAGGGAGCCAAGATCCCTCATTGTCTAGTGTCATGCCTAAAAAACGCACCGTTGGCTCTACCTGAACTTGACAGCCTTCATAAACTCCTAATTGAATTATTTTGCACTCTGTGTCTGGTGAAGATTACCGCACAACTTTTTAGATAAATTTAGAGACAAAAGTGGGCTGACAACCAATTTGAAAGCAAGGGAAACACTGATTTTAACTTATCCACCCCTTCTGATAAGTTACAAGTTTCGAACGTAAAATTACCACGTCATCCGCATATGTAGAGTCGTTTATACCAACCTGAAAAGCGTGATCAATATCGTTCTAATACACTGCATATAACAGAGGGCTAAGAACTGATCCCTGTGGTAGGCCCTTCGTTGAGTTCTAAGGATGATCTGACTTGTCCTATCTTGACAGTGTACGATCTATTTTGAAATAGATAGCTTAGCCAATAACCATTTTGCTAGAGCAGCCCGGGCGAAAAAGTTTATCAATAAAACCCGAAATGCTCGAACATTATCATACGTACCCTGTATTTCGAGGAAAAAAGCTGATAAAAATTGAGTTTTGGATAGAGCAATTTGGATGTCAGAAACTAATATAGAGAGGCTATTCGCGTGGACCGTCCTTTCTAAAACCCAAATTGCATAGGGTTAAGGAGTCATTTCATTTCCAGAAATCGTTCTAAAGAGCTTTAACTAAGTGTTCCATGATTTTACCAAAACAGGACCCAGAGTGCAATAGGTTTTATAAGAGCTTATTAACTCGCGCTTTTACCCGGTTTTAGAATCGGGGGTCAGAAAGGAGTTTTTCCATGCCGTTGGTATTAACCCTCCTCCACGGGAGTTAAATATCTCTAGCAGCGCTCGTCGAGAAACACGACAATTTTGTCAAATATCATTAGGACACATTGTCTGGGCCACCGCCGTGTGTTGCACTCGATTCAACGTTGCCCTTAATTCACTACCAGTAAAAAGTTTATCGGCTCAGGAACATCTAAAATTTGGGGGAAATTTCCCAAAGGGGAATACATAACTGAATCCGGTATAACCCTACACCCCGAATGACTCTGCCATGCCTCTAAGTCAACAGTCGGGATCCCCAAAATTTTTAACAATAACCTTGAACCCTTTGATTTTATGCCAAACCTGTGTCAGAGATACATCGGGGGAGAGAGGGCTCGCAATATAAAATGCCAGGCCTCACGCTTCGCATGTAGCAAAGTTCGCCGCGTAACTGCTGCAGTACGACAGTAGTTTTCATAGTTGTCAGGTTAAAACTTTGTTTTAATATATATAATGATAACCTCCTTTGAGCTATCGCTTTAGAACATGACTCTGTCCACCAGGGCAACGTTTAATACTCCCATGACCCCCACTATTTGAGGTTGGTACTGCCATATCAGCTGAGCTCTGTAACACGTTAACAAAGTTGTCGTACTGTACTAAAGGATCGCGGTCCACCCCTAACTTTTGGACTGTTTTCTCCACTTTTGTCGAAAAATAATTCCCAAATTTGCTTTTTTGTAGTTGCGTTTAACCCACCCACAGGGAAAAGTTTTATAGTTATATGGGGCCTGAGCTTTTATTGTCAAAATAATTGGCAATTTATCACTACCCATGGAGTCGCCGATCTATTTCCCCAATTAAGTATGGTGCAAAATAAGGGGATGCAAAAGTCACATCTGAGCACGTGTTAGGATATGGAGGTCTGTTAGTCGTGTAAATTTCCCTGTATTTATATTTGCAAGCGGTACCACCACTAAAGTTTCATGGATCTTATCCCACAACGATCTATGTGAGGGGAGCCCCCACAAATTATGGTGTGCATTCATGTCCGCGCAGATAATAACCGGGGGTGGTAAAACTCCGACAAATTGCTCCCATAAAATTTTTTATCGAAATTAATCCGGTGTTGGGTTGTTATAAAGAAAATAACTGAAAATATCCCGCCTGCGGAAAAAATTTTTAGTCTACAAAAATCCCACGGATATTTAAAATTGCCCGTGTTATTTGAACAGATTGAATGTCCGACCTAATTAACAGCGCGAACCTCTCGCTCGGGCAGGCCTATCCAGACCTAAAAATTTTGAATCTATTTATAACAAAATTTCTGGTTTCCTGAGCCAAGTTTCACTCAACGCTACTATAGGGATATCACGAGAAAAAATTAAATTTCTCCAGGTCCGCTTTTTATTCCTAATGCTTCTAGAATTCCATTGTATAATATTTAAATAACTAACCATAAAAACACAATAAATAATAAATATGTATATTTAATTAACTCAGACAAAATTACTTTTGGGCACCGCTACTTGCTTTGAACCTAGCAGATTTACGATTATGGCTATTAAAGCGTCGCAATCCCTTAACAATTTTTTGGGTTTTCCCTGTTATTGTTGCCATTAAACTTGGCAAATCTAACTCCCCCGGCGCTGAGGAAGCCACGGTTACTAGGAGCGATACAAAATTTAAAACCCTCTGTTCCCCCCCCTTAATTATGATGTCGTCTAATGTTCCTTCTATAGAGCTTCCCGACGAATCCACGCCATATCCTCGACAGCCTGTTCCGGGGTACTTGTAAGAGTCGCCGAGTAGGATGTTTTATTACGAGGCCGTAAAGGCATTTTTTGGGATTGAGAAACTGTCCATGACAAATTGGGCCCTCCTGATTGCATAGCGCGACTTGTAGGCAGAGATGCGGTCCACAAACCTGACCCGCCTCCCGGTACGACAAATTGCGACGAAACCATTGTAGATTTGATTTGACGCTGTCGTATCCCCTCAGGACACGTTCGGTGGTCCCAAATGAGCCCCCCCACAATGAAACATTTTGGGGTTCCTTGTAGACATTCTTCTATGAGATGACCCTCCCGCCCTTGGGGCACCTGTTCCCCCCACAAAGACAGTTAACAGGAGATGTGCAAAACGTAAACAGTTGTGACATTGCGTAACTGGATTTAAAAATAAGGCTGAAACCCCCCCCTAAAAGAAACACATGACCAATAAGATGGTAGCTCTTTGCCACGAAAGTTACTGCTACTGTTCCAGAGGGATCAAATCGTTCAGGTGTATCAGGGTTGCGCCTATTGAAACGTCGTAGCTGGAATATTGAAGATTCACTTTCTCTCTCTAACTCTTCCTTAATAAATTCCTCCGAAAACTCTGTGGAATGTTATGAATAACTCCTATCCTATGTTCATTACGACCCACCTGTCAACTGAAACCTTCAAAAGATTGTGTTAATTCCCTATCTGCCATAATACTATTAGCTTCCTTAATGCATAACAATTCAACAACAATTTGGTTTTTCTCTGCCGGAGCAATGCTAGCTACACTCTTATACTTAGGAAATAGACCCTTTCCTATTTTCATTGGGTTTCAGATTCTGAATGTTTAGTTCCGATGTATTTGAAATGTAATTTTGTACGGCCTGGATTAGAAGAATTGAACACCTCCTCTATTTCTACTGCTGTATTGTCGACTGATACTATTGTCCCAATTTGGCTCTCCTTAGTTTTGTCTACTTTAGGAATTTGGCCAACGCCTGTCCGTTGGTTTGTCCCCCAACCCCCCTACACTAGATTTCGCTTTCTTCATATTTTTATTATTAGGTGGAGATCTTGCACGACCCAATTTAGAATCTATGGCCCTGGATTTAGAATTTTGACGAATTTGAATAAAGCTCTGTCATTGCCGAGTTTTACATAGCTTGTATATTGGTATCAGAAACGATATTATATTGAAAGTTCGATAACATATATGTTTTTGGTCTCTAGGAAGTTGTTACCTACTCTATTTATAGTTAGATCCTATCTTTTGTAGCAAACTTTACCTCGTGAGTCTAGATTGGTGGCACGGCTCGTCACCTTGTGAGGTATGTTGTGAGCCCCTCGGCCACTAAACTTTTGTGATGGCATCAAGCGTAAATGCAACTTCAAGAGTGGAACCTAATTTATAAAACCTTTGCGGCAGTGTTATTAGAAAATGAAAATGTTTAATAATAAGTAACCCTAACTTTTAGAAGAGTTCTTCTAAAAATTGTAGACATATGGTTTCAAACACCTTATTACCTCTATTGAAAGTTAACAAATAGTGAAAAAAGGGAAAGCTTAAAAACCTAATTACATTTGTTTGAATGACAATATATGGTTTGTGTTTGTTATACATTCACTACCATTTAGATTATAGGCTTGAGGAAGTATTACTTTTATTATAATGTATTTAAAGTTGGCTCTTGGTTGGTTGCTTGCAGAAACCATATTAAAAATTGATGTTCAATAACTATAATGAAATAAGAAAGCGTAAAATTTTAAATTAAAAATTTTTTTGAAAGACAAAATTTTTTGTAGTAGTTTTACGTTTAAACAATCATTTGGTTATTGGTTTATAGGAAATATTACTATATTAGAATATATTTAAAGACACCGTAAAATGGGGGGGTAGATTGTGATAAAAAATAAGCCTATTTTGTTTAAATTTTTAACTTAGCCCACGGGCTTCCTTCCTCAGGCCTATTTTTTTCCCTATGCAGCAATTCCTTGCCTTTATTGAACGTTGGAGTTTTTTTTTTATCAGCCAATCAGTAATCCCGACAGTTTTTTTTCCCCATAGTAAAATTACCCTATGTAGTGGGGTAACTTTGTGAAACCACTTTTTTCCATTTGAAATGCATATAATTACCCTTTGTCATTTTAAAATGGAGGCAGGTTTATAATTATAATCATTAACAACTAATTTAAACACAGTTTTATTATATTTTGTTTATGAAAAATTTTTAAAAAAAATAGAAATATATAATTAAAGATAGGTCAGAAAACAAAAATAAAATACAAATTTATTTAAAATTTACAAAAACAAATTTTTTCAAGCTCTGGAACTCTGAAGGATTCTTTTGTGCTATCTTTTATTTAAAATACCCAAATTCCAAAATTCTTTTAAGCCAAATCCAGTGCCTGTCTTTTCAGCTATTGAAACAAAATTGTACCATTCCTCCATGTAATAATAATATTTAGCACGGTCTTATACCGTTCGGGTTATACGCTTTAAGTACTAATTACGTTAATGGATTTAGGAATGGGAAGGTTGAATTAGAGGAAGTGAAACCGCTTTTTGCTCCTCCATGTATTTCTGAGTAATCGTGCTGGTGTTCAGAAAAGAACTAGCCTTTTAACTTTAATAATATTTATAACTTATTAATTGATACTGTTTAAAATAATATCTAAACACAAATACTCATTTACTGGTGAACAAAGAATTGTCTTCTTGGTACTACCAACGGAACTAAGTCACCGCCTTCACGATTCATTTTTCATGCCATAAATATAATACACTAAAACCAGTATCACACGAACTAGCTCGTACTTTAAATTTCCCGTTTGCTAGCAAGCACGTCATCATCTAGCGTTGTGTGAATGAATCATAAAAAATTTTACTGGTTCTGCCTCTTGGTCCGACACTGGTCATTTTTTTAGAAACAAACTATTTAATAAAACATAATCAAACTAATGTAACCTATTTTTTCATTAATTTACAATATTCGATAGGGTAGTAAAACTGTAATAAAATTTAAATATAGGTTAGAAAGCTACATCACACGACATTTGCTTTTTACAGTTAGGGATGCAAACGATACATCGATGTTTAGATGAGCGATACATTGAAGACCAAATGACCCAAAACATCGACATCGTTCAATCATCTCCCTTCCTACATTCATTCATTCCGTTTGTGGATGTTTTTCTTTTCAACATTATATATGTGAGTAAAGTGTTATTTTTTATAATATCTTTTCTATACTTATAAAATAACATGTCCTGACTGACTGACTGATTCATCATCGCCGAGCGCAAACTATCAAGGCTACAAGCATGAAATTCGGACTGTTATTCATTTTGTTATGTAGGCACCCCCTTAAGAAAGGATTTTAAAAATTCCACCCCAAAGGGGTCAAAATAGGGGATGATAATATGTATTAAAGTCCGTCATTTTAAAAAGTTACTAAAAAATTTTGTATTTGGGTTTATTGACGAAAAAAAATAAAAAAGGTTTCAGGAATTTTGGAAATTTTTTTTTTAATAAGGGATAAAAAAGGGGGGTAAAATTTTGTTGGGATTGCATTATTTTTGATCGGGGTAAATTTAAATGGTCACAACGTAAGTAATATTTTAAAAAAAATCTGTAAATAATTATGTAATTTTCGTATTTGTAATAATCAATTCCACGGGAAAAGCGGGGGCAACAGCTTTTAGTTAATTATTTAAATTGAGTTACTTTATCAATGAGTCGTTAGCAATGATTTACCTACCTACTGATTTTTGCTAGCTTGTGCACCCTGGTGTCATGACACTTTTTAACTCTGTTTGTGTTTGTATAGATAAATAGGGGGCTAGCAAAAAATTTAAAAATTATTTGAGGTAAAATATATACTTGTGTGTCGAATTTTTTAATGAAAATTTTGACTAAATTTTGTTTCTATTTTAACTTTTTTTAATTTAATTAATTAATGTAGTCATTTTTTTATATCAAATAATGCCTTGATTACTATTTATGTTTGGCACATTGTTTTAATTATTTTTAAATATATTGATTTTTTAATTAACTTGTTTACCCTAAAATTTTAAAATTTAAATTGTTTATATTTCTTTACAGTCACAATGCCCCCCAAAAAATTGAAACCAAAATTGGAACTATTTTAACAAAAATTTGTGAAAAGAAGTTGTGTGCAAGAAACCCAAAAACTTCTGGAATGCAAGCAATTTCGTGGTATTTAAAAATGTACATTCGCAGCAGTGGCGGGTGCGGAAATACCAACAAGAAGCCCAAAAAAATTGGTTCCTTTTTGCATTATGGAATGGTGCCACAACGTCAGCAAATAGAGATTTTAATAATGTCGTTCCAACAGCATCAACATCGACAGCGCCCCCAAATAATTTTTCTTCCACCAGTGTTACCAGTACTTCAACAGCATTGTTGTCCCTTTAAGAAAAGTTTGCAGACGCAATCAAACGTTGATAACTTCATAAATAACATAAAAGCATAACCCCACGGGATGGAGCTAGATCAAAGAAAATAACTGAAGCCATTGTGATTTTTATAAGCATGGATAATAAACCATTTTCCACTGTAAAGGTAAAGGCTTTCTAGGGACTGTTTGAGGGAAGTATGTCCATAAGGTGCCAAGTCGAGAGACAATAAAAACCAGAATTGACGACAAATATGAGGCAATAAGTCATCTGTTTAAAAATTATATAAAAGATGCTGAAAACTATTGCATCACCTACGATATTGGGAACTGAAACTCTGCAAAATAAATTCATTTGTGGGTGTTACTATTCACTTTTTGGACAAGTCTAAAACTCCTCAGCGGAAACATTGGTGTTATGGAGCTGACAGAAAGCCACACGTCACTGTATATCACTGAAAAACTACAGAAATTTTCACCGAGTGGAATGTTTCAATTGAAAAAGTTTCAGCTATCGTCATAGATAATGACAGCACTGTAATGAAAGGGCAAAAGGGAAATGTTTGGAGAAAAAAGATTATTCCCTTGCTTTACCCTACAAAAATTTAGTTAACTAAATAAATTGACAATAAAAAAACTGTACGAATTAATTGGAAAAGTTCGGATATAGGAAATTATCAAAAAGAGTGTAAATGCAAATGCGATTAGGGAAAAAACCATTAAAATGTGATGAAAGAAGGCAAATAAAAAAAAATTTTTTTTGATGTTCGAAAAGATGGAATTTCCTTCTACATGTTACAGGATCAGGGAAATTTTCCTTGTGGGGGCAATACTTTTCACCGCCGGAAGCCCCCCCAATCGTCTCAAGGAGTGAAAGAGCGTCAAGAAATGGTAGAATTACATGCCCATTTTAGAAACTAAAAAAAGAAATTTCGGGGAATCTACGTGACGGTAGTAAAGTTTTTCACTAGTTGTTGCTCCGGGACAATAGAAAATATGAAACCAAAAAAGGGAAATGAAAACAATTTAAAGAGGAGATAAAGAACAAAAACCCCACTAGTGGTTTGAAAACCTAACAATTTCCACCATACTTCCCCTTTCACTACTTCGCCCCCCAGATTTAATTTCATGCATTCAAAGATCCACGGGCAAAGAAAAATTAAATTTACTTAAATAAATTGTGGGGAACTTAAACTTGTATTCAGGAAGACACTTTGATGAGTTGTAGAAATTTATTCCAATTGATATTTGGAAATACCAAAATAGTTGAACCAAAAAATGAAAATAAATCTCTTCTAAAGTACAGGGAAACCCCAAATGAAAAAGGGTTTAATTATCTGTATCTCCTGTCACACCAATAAAAAGAGCGTCATTGAAAACTGGGAGGTATAAAGTCTCTTTTACCAACACTTCAAAGATTGCAAGAATACCTCCCAATCGCGCACGTCTGTGCCAGTGAACGCTTTTTTGGGAACCGTGGAAACCACACCCGGGAAAGAAATAGGCTTTGGGAACTAGATTTCAAAGCTTTTTTTCCCTTTAACTCCATTTCAAAATTGTTACAAAATTTTTAAAACTAAAGAAATATTTGTCCCCATCTAAATATTTTTTTTTTATGTTTGATTTACAGGTACCCCTAAAGTTAAATATATATATTTTAAAAAAGGACTTTAATGTAAAATTTCTGATGATAAATTAAACCCTTTTAGTTTTTTTTGTGTTTTTAGAGTTGTGATCTTTTTTTTAAACCCGTGTGAGGTCATAAAAAACAAAAGGGACATAAAGTGAGGTCATTTTCTATAAATTTAAAAACATCGGAAAAAAACTAGTATCGTTCTTATGGCCGATGTTTCTTAACATAGATTTTTTAAGCCCGATTTCACCCCTATTGAAATATAAATAAGATACTAATATTACAATAGAAACGAAACTAGAGTATTCACACGCTGCATTTGGTACGTGTTCATAAAAAAAAATTTATTGAACATCAGGTTAAATTTTGGGTGAAGCAGCTGCATTAATTATTATAATGATATTGAAAATTATGAGAGGGGGCCTAAAAAAAGAATAAGGACAGGGGACGGGTAGAAAGACGAAAAAATGGTCACGGAGTTAAAAATTATACATTCGGAGGTTAGGTGGTTTTAAATTGGGGGAGACAAAAAGTTCATTTATTCCCTAAATTTGTATTCTTTTATTTACAGTGTCAGAGACCCCTAAGCCCCTGGGTACCCAAAATACGTACTTTGATCCCACACAGTTCTTTTTGGGCCCTACGCCCATTTATTTCTACAAAAAAAAACACCTAAATTGGCTTGCTTAAGTTCTTTTGGTTAAAAGGGGGTCTGGAACGCTTTTTTGTCTTTTTTAGATGACTGTTGTACCAGTCGCTGTTCTCACTTTTTCTTACGTGGTCCGGCAGTCATTGGTTGGTTAGAGCATCTCGGGGTTATAAAATTTGGTGGGGGTAGAGGGACTCACCGATTAAAAAAATAAAAAGTAGTGTAGTATTTGGTTTTAATTTTAAACCAAAAATTTTCTGATTGTAATACGGCTAAAAGATGAATGAATAAGTTACATTGAAAAAACTTTTTTTGCCACCTTGGGTAGATTCCTCTCCCCATTTTAAAGGGTTTAAATGGTGGTATTACAGGGCTACTCTTTTTATGTTAAAAGCCTGTCTCCCCATCCGCTGTCCCCCTTTTCCGCTCCTTTCCTATAAGCAAAACCCCGACGCTCAGCGAAAGCACGATTGGCCAAGAGTCGGGCCAAAAACCCCCCCCTCCCCCTGAAAGACCACACGGGAAGCCCAGGTGCATTCCAGCTTCCGGGGTTTAGATATCACTACGTTTTCAGATGCTTAAAATGAAAAAGTAAAAGTAATAAATTTGGATGACTCTAATATTTCCAAAAAAGACTTTTAAATAATAAAAAGTTAAGTTAAAAGTTTAAAGGCCCGAAAAAAGAAGTTAAAGAAATTTAAATTTAAAAAATGATTGCTTTCAACTTTGGTTATGATTTACATGGGTTATAATTAACATAAAAACTCCACCTTTCTTTTAATTAACCTTTTAAAGTAATAAAATAATTAAATTAGGGCCTAGACGAAATGGGAGTGAAAAATGTATGTATCAGTTTAGTATTGAGTAATTTACTATTAATATTAAACAAAGACAAACTAAAGTAAATTTAAACAAGAATGGTGTAGAACTAAGGGCCTAAACCCTGACCACTTTACAGCCCCCTTTGCTTTAAAAAAATGTGTAAAGTTTCCCAAAATTTCACCAGTATTGAAAGCAACCTATCCAAATTTCCCTCCAAATGACAATGGTTGACACAAAAAAAAAAGAGCAGACGTACAGTCTTTACAAGCATGTTACAAAAGGTTTTCATCCTAACTAATAGAAACAAACTTATGAATCCACAGACTCAATAAAAATAAGAGCTTAAGGCCAAATCCGTTATATGAGCATTCTCACAGTCTCTATTTCACAAAAAAAACTTTAAAAACTTAAGGCCAAATACGCTATATGAGCCCTCCACAAAAGTTTCAACACACCTTTACAAGCCTCTTGGCCAACTCGCTATATGAGCATTCCACAGCGTCTAGTTCACAAAAAAAATCACTTTGAAAAGCTAAGGCCAATACGCTATATGAGCATTCCAACAAGATGTCTCACTTTAACAAAAACTAAAACAACTTTTAAACTTTAAAGCCAAATACGCTATATGAGCTCTCCACAGCGCTATTTCACACCAAAAAAAAACTTTTGAAAAGCTAAGGCCAAATACACTATATGAGCTCCCCAAACCCAAGATGTCTCAACACACCTTAAAACCTCTGGCCAAACTCGCTATATGAGCTCCCCCAACAAGATGAACCTAACGGTCAACTTAAAAATTGCTAAAATGAGCACTATCACTCCCTACAACCAGGTATTTTGACAAAAAAAGATATATGTACTGAAAAATTACTTAACCAACAAAACCTCACCCAGAAATTTTCACAATCACCTGCACCTGGGTGTTCCCTTTCTTGGATCGCCCCTTGGTACCCCCACAATGGTCAGCTGGGGGAACGGGTTAAACAGGGGAAACTTTCCCTACCGGTTCTGTGTAGCAATTTTCACAAACTCGGGCTGATATGCCACTCACCTCGGCACCTGTATCAAAAAAACAAGTAACAGACTAAACCTTTCCCCCCTTTTAAAAAACTCAGGGTAATACGTTCGGGGGGGGCTGACAATGCCCTTTCCTCCAATAAATTTTCCCACGAAGATTATCAAAATCCCAAAACATATTTTAAAACTGGGTAATTTGCAACCGCCCTTGTGTGCGAGAGAGTCCCCCTTGGGGGGAAAACACATTCACAAACGATTTTAAAGGAATTTTAAAAAGACCCATTAGAAACTGATGGGTTTCCCCTAGTTCTTAGAAACTGGAAAAAGGGTTTTCCCCTTTGTCTCTACCTCTGGGGTTTCCCATACCCCCGGGCCCCCCTTATGTCACGCCCATGAAGGGTTTTCCCCGGGGGGGGGGGGCAGGTTGCCTCCTCCACGCGAGGGTCCACCTCCTCCCGGGAAATCTTTTTTCCCCCCTAAAGATGGAAACCCCGCCTCTTTTTTATCCGATGGTCCCAATTTTTCCCTAGGTTGGTGACCTCCTGGCCCAGGTCGGTTTCCGCCTTCCCGATACCCTAAAGGGCTCTGCGGGCTTGGAATTCCCATATCCTAGCGGTCAAGTCAAACCTTTCACCCGGGTCCCCTTGAGGATTTTCCTAAACATTCTAAGCAATGCCCCTTTGGTAATGAGATTTCTTGGGACCTCAAAGGATTTTGGTGATGGCCAGGGCCCAGTTACCTCTTCCCGTAAAAGGGGGATCAAAAAACCGGGCCCCTTTTCCACCAACTGCGCTAAATTCTCTCCAACGGCGCCCCAGGCCTCCTTTTAAATTTTCTCCTGATTAAAACTTGACTCTGGCGTTGGCTTGTTTTTGGGGCCCCCAAAACCCCTGTAGAAAAGCATTTTCGAATTTGCGAAAAATTTTTCCAAGTTCTCCTCATTATGAGGAGCCAATTTACTCATCCCCCACACCGATCCCTTTGGGCCCCCCCTCAACTGTTCAGCCTCGGTGACTCTGGAGGATTCAAATAATGCCCGAGTTTTTTTAGGTGACGCCAGGTGTTGTTCGTTTTTCCCCCATAACAAGGAATCTCACTTTTGTAATCTTCCCCCACCCCAAAAATACAAATACAGGTAAGCCAAAGGGGGCCCCTTTTAATCTTCTATGGTTTTTTACGATTATCTTGGGACCCCTTTTTCCCCAAACCCTAGCTGGTCTGTCCTTAATGTGCCCCAAACCCCCGCTCAAAAATTGATTTGGCCTCGCCCCATTTTGACCGGACCTTTTTAAACCTTTCATATTTTATCTTCGGGAACCCCTTCCCCCACTTCTAACAGGTTTTTTCCCAAAATTAGGTCCTGCCTTTTCCCTTTAATCTAAACTACCTCTGGCTCCAATATTTCCGACACTTTACTCTCAAAGGTCCTGATGTTTGGTGTGTTGAGCCAACTGTTGGTCAACCCTGCCCTTCAACCCCCTGAATAGTATCCTTCACCTGAGAAATTTCCAGCTTGTGGGCCTCCACTTCCTCAATTACTTTCATTAACCCCACCCAGGGTCTTTGCCCCTTTTTAATTTAAAATTGTTGGACCTGTGATTTACTTTGTGGTCCAAATTGGTGCCCAAAACTGTTTTCCCATAGCAATTTCAGTATTTACCCCTTTAAGTAAACCTATTTCTACATCCTTTTTAAATTCCCCCATTTTGGTGGAAAATTTTTTTCCTCTAAGCAAGCGTTTTGATTTGGAAAAAACTTAGTGCCCCCAGGTTTTTAAACTTAGTTTAAATTTTTGGGTTTTTGGGCCCGCTTTTCTTTCCAAAGGCCGCTTTCTGTTCACTAGCTCCCAAACAAAAGTTGTTGTTGTTCATAAAATTAGGTTCAACACTGGAAATTGCCACCCTCCCCTTTCTCCATTAATTGGGCCCAAAACAATATATTCTACCTCCAAATTCTCTGTAACCCCCCCAAAAGAAGGGTTGATATTTCTTCCCCCTTATTGAACTCAAAATTCCAATAAAGGTTTTATCACACAACCCCCCCCTCGAGGGGTTTATCTGTATCACAATTATAAAATTCAACTTGGCTCTATGTCAGAAAAGCTATCTTTATTTGTTAGGCTCCATATTTAAAACTACGTCCTACCAAAGTTGTAAGCAATGAAATTTTAAATACCGCCTAGCCAACCAGCGATATTTTCCCCCCAAAAATTGGGCATATTAAAATTTAAATTTTTCACAAAAACAACAACCCAAAGAAACAACAAACAAACCCAAATTTCATGTGACCAACCTTGAAATATCAATTTTTTTTACCCAGATTGAAAAATTTTTCTAAAAATTTAAATTGATTTTGCCTTAAAATTTACTTAATATTTTCAATCCAATTTAAAAAAAAAATGTTTTTATAAAAAAAAAATATTTTAAATTTTTATTAAACAAGGGTTTTTTTAAAAAAAGATACGTTGGGATGTCGGGGGTTTTTTCCCCTTCATTCCACCCGCAGTTTTCTTTTCAGCGCGTGCGCGTTGTTCCATCGGGTGTGGGTGATGCGTCGTAGATGTGGTGGGCCTCTATCCAAATCTCGGCCCCTTGGGCGCCCTTTTTGTACCCAGTCAGCGGGTTTCATCTTCTTCTTACGGTGTCGTCCACGGAAATCAGTTGGTTTCGGTAGAGCATCTCGGGGTTATAAATATAATGGTGGGGGTAGAGGTACTCAGCCGATTAAAAACATTAAGAAGTAGTGTAGTATTTGAGTTTTAATTTAACCAAAACTTTACTGTTTGTAATACGGCAAATTAGAGAATGAATAAGTTAATTGATAAAACATTTTAGCACCTTGGCTGTTCCTTCCCCCATTTCGGGTTTAAAGGTGGTATTACGGTCACTCTTGTTGTGTTAAAAAGCCGTCTCCCGATCGCTCTGTCCGCTTTACCCCCCCCTTTTTCCATATATGAAAAAACCCGCGCCAAGCGAAAGCATGTTTGGCCAAGAGTACGCCCCAAAACCTCCCCCTCCCTTTGAAAGACCCAGTGCAAGCCAGGTGCTTTCCCCCGTTTCCCGGGTTCAGATATACTACGTTGCACGATGTTAAAATGAAAAAATAAAGTAATAAATTTGGATGCCTAATATTCCACAAAGACTTTTAAAATTAAAAGTAAAAGTTAAAAGTTTAAAAGGCTGAAAAAGAAGTTAAAGAATTTAAATTTAAAAAAATGCATTTCTTACAACTTTGGTTTTGATTTACATGACTTTAAAAATTTCATAAAAATTTAAAAAAATAATAAAGATAATTTTAAAATTTGGCCAGACTTTGGGGAAATGAAAAAAAGTATGTACAGTTTAGTATCGAGAGTTGACTATTAATATATAAAAAAAGGGGCAAATAATGTAAATTTAAACAAGAAATGGTGGAGAACTAAGGGCCTAAAACCCCGACCCCTTTTCAATGTTTTTAATTAATTTTACATTAAAATAAATTTACTTAGAAAATAACCCCCAAATTAATGTAAATCCATAATGTATTTAAGTTTTAAAACATTGACTTATAAATATAGAAAATAATTACTTTTGGTTAATTTTTTTTTTATATATTTTAAAATTTTTTTTAAAATTAATAAATAGAATAACACCCCCTAGTGACAAATATTTAAATTTAAAAAATTTTTATTAAAAACGACAGATCGCGACCGAGCTTGGTGCGTGAAGGCGGGTTCTAAAAAAAATGTTTGCATAGTAGGTCTGGCAATTTCTTTATATTTTTTTTGTAAGTTTGGTCATAAAACTTTTTTATGTACAAAGGGATTAAATAATTGATTTCTCAGCACACAGCTGGGTCACGGTTGTACATGCTGGTCTAAGGCGTCTAGCTCGCAGTAGGACTGGTCTGCCGTTAATGGGGAGACAGGGATTCTAAACCAGTCTGACTGGGGTTGTTTTTTTCATGATCAGTTCTTCAATCTCCCTCCATGCAAATGCTGGTGTAACTTACTTCCTTTAAATTTAACACTTCTCACTACCCGCCTCGGTGGCGTAGTTGGCTAACACACTTGTTTCGTGTTGGCTAGACTGCCGAGGACAGGGAGATCGAGATTCTAATCTCGGTCGGATGAACTGAGGGGTTTATAAATGGTTTTCCATCTCCTTCCCGCAAATGCGGGCTCACTTCCTCTAAATTCAACCTTTCGAATTCCTAACCCATTAGTGTAATTTATTACTTAAGCATATAATACTAAAGGTGCCAAATAAACACAATTTCTCATTCCTAACATGTTAGCAACCATAGTTCATTACAACTTAGCACAACAGGTAATGAAATATGATGAAATTTAAAACAATTTAGTAGTTTTTAAGGTATAATGTCCTTAACTTGCGAAATTTAAACCCTCCCAGAAATTAAACTCTCCCTACACCTATGAATCTATCTAAACTAAATTTATTGATATAGAAATTAAACTAGCTAGGGAGATAAGTTCCCTATTACCACCCTTTAATATGTCCACAGTTCTATACCAGACAGTTTTATAATGAAAATTAAGTTGTATTAAATGCCAACAATTTAAGTGGAAAATTCATCTTTCTAGCTTTTGCAAATTCTAAAATTCGCGAAGGTAGGAAAAAATTTAAAATCACCCCTCATCTAAGTGTAAGACTCATTCCTCCTACCACCAATCATAATGATCGTTGGTGTATTATATAGTTTTAAGTAGAATAGAACATAATGTTTTTTTTAACTTCAACTGGCACTACTAATAATTTTTCCGGGGCCTGGTACTCAATATAAGGCCGGTCTCCAAACCAAATAAAATAACGTTCGTTTAAAATAGTTTTACAAAATTTAAGAAAATTTTTTGAACTGCTAAGTGGGGATAAATCCTTCAAACTGCTCCTTTGTTCAAACAAACAAAATTATAAGGGGAACAGACAAAAAAAAACGTTATTTGCACTTGTTTAGAAAAAATTAAACTGCTATTGCGGTAAAACATTAATGAATTAAACTATTTCAGTATAAATGATGATATTTATGTGTCAAACTAGCCCCTTTTCAAATATATTCTGTTTTAATTAACTTTTCATTTGTGGGATTTGAGTCTCCGGTTAGTATGCAACACCACGCCATGGATAGCAGCACTCTAGTTTTTGCACTTGCACCTGTGTTATTACTATAGGACTGTCCCTATTACTTTCATAAGGTATTTGCTTAACATTTAAGGGACTGAAAGGATATATTACAAAGATAATCTATCCTGAAAAATCCTTCCACCTTGCAACTATGAAAATATTTATTTCCGTTGCAACACTTAAATTTAGCAAATGTTTGTCCTACCATTTTATAAACCTTTCCTGAAATGTCACAAGAGTTTGATACTTATATAAACGGTTTATTTCATAAGTTTTGTTTTTGAAGGGTATCTTGATCTCGCGCCCCCTTTTAGGTATTTTGACCCCTTCCTGTGGTTAGTCCAGATTCTGGCGTCGGGATAATCTCAGTCCCTAGCTGTTGCCATTCCACCAGAGTCGTAGACACCTCTAGGAGGTAAGGCGATGGAAATTATTCTTACTCGTTCTGATTCGTTCTCCATCAGCTGTTTTCAGCTTGGCTACCCTAGCGACCCATCTGCTACAAAATACACCTTCAAGATGATACCAAGTGGCCAGGAAATTTCGTTTTGTGGAATCATATCAAATAAATTATCACATCTCCCACCTTGACGCTGCTGATCTTGCTTTGCCCATGATGAACGAGTTGAGTAGGTACTCGCTCCTGAAACCTTGGCTTAGATCTTCACGCAGTTTTGTAGGTACCTGCTTCTCTTCCCAAGCTCAATCTTGTCTACGATACAGATATTGCTGGAAAACTACTTGTAGGGAAGTTTATAGTGTAAAAGGGCTTAAGTTCATCCAATTATCAGCAAATATTGGACTCGTTCATATAGGTTTAATACAACTCTTCATAGTACATTGATGCTCGTCCCAAAGTCCGTCTTAACAATTCCTTTATAGTCCTGACTAGCTTCTCCCACCATCCTTCCCACCATCCTCCCCCACCCCCCACCCTCCCCACCAAAACGCTGTAGGAGGTTTGAACTTTTATATGACTCTTCGATATTTGAGTAAACTATAATTGCTTGCCAATCTAATCTCTGTAAGGCACTGTTGAGTCCCAAAAAATTTGGGTCTCATTATCATAATATAATACAGAAATTTCCCCCTCTTCACTCAATAAATCTTCTCAGTGCCTCTGGAGAGGGACTGTACAAGTTCCAATGTATGGACGGCATACCACGCATGTGAAACGCACAATACAAGCCTTTTCACCCGGCTTAAGATACAATGGCCCAGCATAATCCACAGCTGAAACTTAAAATATTGCTGTGAGCCCTATTCTGTACTTGGGCAATGGCGCAGATTCTGTCCTGCATAACTCAGTTTATATCTGTTGCACTTAATGCATTTTGGGAAAAAATTGTTTCAATGCTTTTATGATTTCTAGTATCCAATTTCTTCTCCCTTTTTTCTTGCCAGTAAAGTTTTTCAAACCTGCTTGGATCGAATGCAGATATTCCTCCGATATTGATCTAACCACTGCTTCATGATCGAATCGCAAACAGAATGTTTTTTTGTTTTTTTTAATTATTCACTTTCATCACTAAGTATAAGCCCCGTTTTCAGTCTTAAAAACTTCTGAATGTCCCTTTAAGATTGATACCCTTGTCAAACTTCCACTTCTCATCTTCAAAACTTTCCGTTTGGTTTCTTTCAACAACCTGATCTCCACCCTTTTGTGTTTCCTCTCCTGTGATTCCCTTTTTTTAACTTTTTTTTTAAAGACTGTTTAAAAACCTGAGTATCCACCAATAATTCGTACCATTTGATGTAGCTAGAAAAATATAGAAGATGAAGTTCAAACCCCGATGAGCTGCTAGCTACACTTTAGACAGCAGTTTTGCGTTTCTCAATGTTGACTCTTCTTCAGGATTA
>JBCFYV010003028.1:0-32127 GCA_039000515.1 Timema cristinae
GGGCGGGATTAGCATATTTGTAATATTTATACAACCTCAGAATCTCAGGGGAAGCAATTGCCCCCCTCTCCCCATAATCCCCGCCTGCAGGTGCCCCTGTGTTTAGTCAAAATCGGGTGTGTAATCATAATTTGAAGTTGAGTATAACTTTACTCCAAAGCACTAATAACTCAATTGGTATAAAGCACCAATACAAAGTAAAAGGGTTTAAAAAAAAGTGTGAAACAATTGGTTAAAACTGTAGTTTATTTGTTTTGTTTATGTTCAGGTCATGGCTGCAGGAAGAAATACTGGATCAGATCAGATAAAATCTGTATATCATTCTTGTGATTCTGTATTTGAGTTTCTCAAACATCCAAAGGTGTGTTAGTAAGTTTAAATATTAAAATTAGCACTTGTCAAAGAAGTATACCACCTAAATTAATGTTGGTGTGAAATCTATGATAAACTTTAAGAAGTTAGTTGAGTGATAGCATGCCTTATTTGATCTAGAAAATGTTAGAGTTTGAGTTTAAATCAAGTTCAGGTAACTTAATATTGGATTAACACGTGACGTTAAAAGTTAGTCTAGTGCTATTTAATTTTTAGTATGCAACAACAAAATAATTGTATTTAAAGTCTTGGCATGTACACTTATTTTTTAAATAGAATATAATATAAATTTGGACATAGGAATCAAAATGTAAATATCCGACATGCTAAGTGAGTTTAATACCACTGAGCCACTGTAAATCATCACTTATAAAGGATCATTAAGATAAATCATTTAAATCTTCCATCTTTATAGAACAAACTTTGTTATAAACAACTACTCTTACTCCCGGCAAAGATTTATCTGATTGCCAAACCCTTCCTTCACCTCTGACAAGACATCTTGTGAATGTGGGGAATGCCAGGCCTCCACCGTGGTTCGGATTCCACGTTAAACTGTAGGTCCTCCATTTCATTTCACAATCACCCTACCATTACACATTAGCGTAAGTGCGTATAACCCGAACGGGTAGTAAGACGCGGTGCTAATAATAATAATAATTACTCTTACCAGTGGTCAAGGGAACTAAGGCATTAGGCTCACAATTAATTGGATTGATTGTGAGGTGAGGTCAGGGCTCAGATCTCTGCTGAATGCTCTGGGGAAGTTTTCTACCTTTTTTTATTATTATTGTGGTTTTTATCATCATCTCTCCACACTAATGTGGGTGAACTTGGTTTAAACTGACTTCTTGAGCCCCGCCTCTTATACAGATGGTCCCGTCCCCTCTCCTTCCATGCAAATGCGGGTATATTACTTCTAAAATGTTTCCTTTCTCATCTCCATCACATTACAGTAATTATCATATATATGCTTATAAGCTTAACAGGTGATAAGACTCAATGATAAAAAAAATTAATCATAATTTGCAGGATACATTACAAACTGAAACTATTTTATCCGCATTGTACACATGGCTCATATATTCATGGCTTACACGAGGTCCTCCTGGGCATTCAGATCTTATTTCGAGATAAACAGATCAAGTTTGTTTGGACTTCACTAGGTCGTCACAAATTTCCTTGTCTGTAGAACTGATTTTGTGAGACTTTCTTGCAAACCTTTCCATAATTTAATCAACATCTTATCCCTTTTATCCGGACATATTACTACATAAGTACATTTTTCACGGATGGTCTGAGTCTGGAAATAAAAAAGTAATAAGGAGTTATGTAAAAATGTAGCACAATGTAAACATAGCACCTATATTTTGTATAAATATATATGTATAGCCATGTCATTTGGACAGTTTTATGAAATTATTCTTATTTTGTTAAGTATTATAGTGAATGTATTGACACACCCATGTAATAAGTTTTTATAACCTAAGTGCCAAAACATACCAATATAATATAAACAAGTTTCAAAAAGTAAACTGATTATCAAGATGGTGATGCTGGGACATATCTTCAAGTTTATTAACAAAAGTCATTCACTTTGGAATTGAACCTCAATAACGCCATTAAATTGTTGCTAGGATACTATTTTCAAAAATAGGCTAGTACTTATCACAGTTTCTACTTGCCTGGAAAACCGGGAAATTTTTGTGTTTGGGGAAAAAACAGGGGAAAACAGGGAATTTCTTTACAACAATAAACCATAAAAAAAATATTTGTGATGTTAGAACATAAATAACATTTTTAAATTCCAAGCCTTTACACAAAAGAGTAAGCTAACTGAAAAACTAAGAGAGTTGTATAATGACTGCATTTATTTATACGCCAAGATAATATAAACTTGTTTTAAACATCACTGACTTCACATTATTAGTACCTGATTAATTTTTTTGAAAAATAAAATTTAATTTCTATGTACTTCAATCTTTTGTTTGTAATAATTGAAATTCTTTTTGAAAAATGTTGAAAACACAGGTAATTTTGTAGTTATAAAATAGTGGTAAACCGATTGACTCTACTAAACACAAAGGTTTTTATTGCCACTTCAAGTTTTCAAAATATATAGGCCAAATCCTTAGTTGGTAATAAACACTTAGTTACCTATGTGTGGGAACAAAATTTGGTAGTAAAACTATGTATGATAAAATATTACTATATTTTTAAAGATTAAACGTTTACAAAAAGTTCCTTTTCTGTTATTTAATTTACTAAGCATATTTTATTGCTTTGTATTTATTATTACTGCCAAGCTTAACTCATTCATTTTGTTTTCAGTATTTATTTATATAATTTATACTTATTTTTCAGTATTATAATCTGAATGAAGTTCAAGAATTGATTTCCATTTATGAGACTCAGATTGAGAAGAATAAATCCAAACTTAACCTAACAGCATCAGAGGACGTCAAAAAACATCCATTTATAGTTTTGGAAGGCCTGGATGGTTCCGGTAAATTGATTTTTTTTAAAAATATGTATGTGCTTATTACAGCTGTAAACAAATGTGCGACCCCACACCGATGGGCATGCAGCCAAAGATGTCAGTCTCATCTTGTCTGTTTTGGTGGTGTAGCTTGCGTGGGTCTAATTTGTATACAACATTAATATATATATCACAATATTGAAGTTATAGTTTAGGTGACACCCCCATCAACTGATGTTTGTTACATTCATCTTACTTTTCGAGGCTATGACTGATTTATTGTTATTCACAAAGGTTTTGTTTCTTCAGGTTTTGATGTAAGAGTGTATGGTTGTTCCATTTGAATATAGTTATAATGAGTGCAATTTTTAATCTGTGTACAGGATAGGGGAAAAGTGAGTCACTAGAATTTTTCAGGAATTTTTGCAATCATTCTATAGGTACAAAGCAGAATAGCCTAACCCATTGTTATCTGTTAGTTGTTGGGTTATTTTTAGCATTGTTTGTTACTACCCATTCAGGTTGTAGTCCTACACTTATGTACTAATTATGCTAATGGTTTTAGGCACTAAGAAGGTTATATTTAGAGGATGTTTACCTCCATTTGCATGGAGAGAGAGAGAGGAAAACCACCATCAGTATACTCCACCAAGATTCGAACTATGATCTCCCCATCATTGATGGTCAAATCCCCTGCAATAGTAGCGCCTTAAACCATACAGCCACCAAAGTGAGTTGGGTCTTATTGATTTTCATACAAAATACCGGGAAAATGTATATTTTTGTTTTAAAAAACTTGGAAAATTCGAGGAATTTATAAACTTAAAAAGTGTATCAATTTTGAAATACTAATTTATTATTTACATAAGAACACAAAATGACAAAAACAAAACGTAAATGTGTATTCAAGCCTACTACTTTATTGAGGGGGGGGGGGGGGGGGGCAAAGCTTCGTAGTTGTTGAAGACATGCTCCTCCGACCTGAACAAAGTTGAAGTTGACAAATATTTGGAGAGTGCTCTCAAAGTTTTCAAAGCTTACTTCTAAAAATGCATTACATTTGAGTAAATATTATCCAATATTGTTATAGTAAAAATCAACTAATTTGTTCAAAAATTAATCACATTAATTGCTTTTACTGCCTGCTTCGGTGGCCGCATATTCTTAGGCACTACTCTCACAATAGAATAGCCTGCCGATGACGGAAAGATTAGAATGTGGGTACACTTACTCTAAATTCAACCTTCCTCATCCCTAACCCATTAGCGCAATTAGTACTTGAACATATAACCTAAAGAGGTAGTAAGAGATTGTGCAGAAAAAAATTATATCTTTATTAAATTGAGAAATTTATCATTGGCATTGGTCACCTGCCGACTGATCATTTGGAGCTTTCTATCATGCTGTATATTTGTCAAAACAAATTCCTCGGCTTTATAAACTAAGGCACGAAGACCACACTCAAACATGCTTGTTGTATTGGCAGGTAAAACCACTCTCAGTAAGAAGCTCTCTAGCAAACTCAATGTGAAAAAAATGAGCACACCTCCATCGTGTCTTCTGACACTGCGGGAAAAGTTTGATACTCATCCCATTGCTCTACGCAGAGCGTACTATGCTCTTGGCAACTACATTGCGGCGGCTGAAATAGAATACCTCTGTCATCATACACCCGTCATTGTTGACAGGTAGGAGATATATTTAGTTTGGGATGGATTCTAAATTTCTCCGACCAAAATATATATATATATTTTTTTTTTCAGTGGTGCTTTTCTTCAACTTATAATACAAGTACATTATTATTTTGTGTGAATGTTTTTTAAGTGATAAAATAATATTTGGCAATACTTTACCCATTATAGAGTATCTAACAATTTAAAAAGACTAGTTTAAAAAAAAAATCAAATCTATATGAATAATTTAGCAAAAAGTCAAGATAGTTACATAAGAATTTTAAGAAATGTCTTCATACTATTATTAGAAAGCTATTTTTATCTGAAGATAAGCAATTTTTAATTTATTTTTAAATAGTTTGACTATATCCAGCACACATGTACCTAGGATTCAATTTCTGAAGTCGTCACTCAAACCTTTAGACAACTCTATGACTCAGATGAGCACTTAATTTATATATAACAAATAATAAATTGCCACATGTTTAGCACAGCGATATTCGTAGACCCAGCAGTCATTTTTCTGCTCGTATACTTTGATCCGAAACATATTTTTGCCACTCATTTTTTCATTTATTTATTTATTTATTCATGGTCATAGTATTAGATTGAATTGGTAACCCCATCTATTAGCTTCATTATGAAGTATTCAAACTGGCTAAAGGTACAGTGGTTCATTGATAGATGGCACTACAATAACTTATGGCAATGAAACATCGATTCGTGCCCGCGCCAGGGTATGTTCAGATACTGATGGGCACAATCGAGTAATTCTAGGAATCGAGTAATTATTCGATTCTCTTTAAAAAGAACCGAGTAATCGAGTAAAGTTACTCGAGTAATTTTTAACGAATCGTCCCATGGCAATCGGTTGGACAACATTACTCGGAAGTCTTGCAATGGAATTCGATACTAATAGCAAGTCCATAATCTCTTCCTGTAGGGGGCAGTTGACACTGACAGTGTTATCTTCAGGTTTCATGTTGCATGTACAGTCCAGTACAAAAGTATGCGTTTTAAGAAGTCTCACAATAAAAAAGATTAACAATTTTTTTATCTTTTTAATAAAATAAACTTCTTTTTAAATTCTTGCTAAATAAATTCATAATAATTGTACTTTTTTAAAAGGGAAAACATTTATTTGTGATATCATTACTTATGAGGCCCGATGGTCTAAGGCTTCACTCTCGTGTTAGACTGGTCTGTTGACGGGGAGAGCGGGGCTCGAATCCTGGATGGGTCTATTGGGACGGTTTGTTCCTAAATGGTTTCCCACTCTTCTACGCAAATGCGGTTAGATCACCTCTAAAATGCTTCCCTCCTCATCCCCACTCCAGTAGAGTAATTCCAATATGCGTATAACCTAAACAGACGGTAGGACGTGATTTTTTTTTAATATGTTATCTTCGATCAAATATTCAGTTTTATAAAGGAATTTAGAAAATTCCACCCCAAAGGGGTCAAAATAGGGGATGATAATATGTATGAAAGTCCGTCATTTTGAAAGTTACATAAACAAAATTTTGTATTTCAGTTATTGACGTAAAACAAATAAATACGTGTTTCAGGAATTTTGGAAATTTTATTTAATAAGGGATGAAAAAGGGGGTGAAAGTTTGTATCGGACTTGCATTATTTTTGATCTGAGGTCAAGTTATGGTCATCAACGTAACGTAATATTTTAAATTGTTCTGTAAATACATATGTATATTTTCATATTTGTATATAATCAACTTCCACGCGAGCAAAGCCGCGAGCAACAGCTATCTAGTAATCAATAAATTAAGAAAGACAATAATTGGTTCCGATTGTGGAAATAAAACTGCTGAGGTGCGAGTAAAAAGAATCGAGTAACTTTCATCGAGTACTTTTAAAAAGAATCGGAAATGTTATAACCTTAGTTAGCATGCTTTTCGATTGTGTACTTTACATCTGCGAGTATTTTGTATTGAAAATGCATGGGCAACATTTAAACCATTAAGGGTAATTTTTGCGTAGCGGCAGAAACTGTTGGTGAAAAATGAGCTCTAAGGGAATATGCCTTTGAAATGGAAATAGCATGGTAAACAGTCCAGTCTATAAGGTCGATTCTCACTCAGCTGGTAAGAAAAGAGTAAATAAAAGAATAACAAGGACCGAGTAAAGTTACTCGAGTAATCCCGGAAGAATCGAGTACAACCGATTACACAACACAATCGAGTAACTCGATTATTTTTACTCGATTGTGCCCATCACTATGTTCAGACAAACAAAGACTTTGTTCAACACCCGCGCCAGGGAATGAATGGGCTACAATAATTTACCACTCACTAATAATATATATATTTATTTTTTATTTAATGTCTCTAAAATGTGTATGGAAAGAGAAGGTGTATAAACCTGGAGGCCCTACCCACCCTTCATCCTCGGCTAAGTGCTCGATACTTACTTAATCAACTTTCATAACATCAGACAAGTCATGTGACCAATTAATTAGTGGTAGCCTGCTTTAGTGGCCGAATGGTTTAAGGCAAATGTCAAACTCGTTTGGTCATAAGGACCACATTAAAAACAAAAAATAATAGAAGGGCCGCATTAAAAATTAAATAAAATATTGTCACCATCATAAGTAAAGAGAACTCATTTCAGTATCTGATTTTTATAATAAAAAAAATTACTGAATAAAATATTTACCGCTTTTGCGGTATTGTGGTCAGGGTTCCTGGCTACAGATCCAGAGGTCCCGGGTTCAATCCCTGGTGTGCTCTGTTATATAGTGGTCAGGGTTCCTGGCTACAGATCCAGAGGACCCGGGTTCAATCCCTGGTGTGCTCTGTTATATAGTGGTCAGGGTTCCTGGCTACAGATCCAGAGGTCCCGGGTTCAATCCCTGGTGTGCTCTGTAATATAGTGGTCAGGGTTCCTGGCTACAGATCCAGAGGACCCGGGTTCAATCCCTGGTGTGCTCTGTTATATAGTGGTCAGGGTTCCTGGCTACAGATCCAGAGGTCCCGGGTTCAATCCCTGGTGTGCTCTGTAATATAGTGGTCAGGGTTCCTGGCTACAGATCCAGAGGTCCCGGGTTCAATCCCTGGTGTGCTCTGTAATATAGTGGTCAGGGTTCCTGACTACAGATCCAGAGGACCCGGGTTCAATCCCTGGTGTGCTCTGTAATATAGTGGTCAGGGTTCCTGGCTACAGATCCAGAGGACCCGGGTTCAATCCCTGGTGTGCTCTGTTATATAGTGGTCAGGGTTCCTGGCTACAGATCCAGAGGACCCGGGTTCAATCCCTGGTGTGCTCTGTTATATAGTGGTCAGGGTTCCTGGCTACAGATCCAGAGGACCCGGGTTCAATCCCTGTTGTGCTCTGTTATATAGTGGTCAGGGTTCCTGACTACAGATCCAGAGGACCCGGGTTCAATCCCTGTTGTGCTCTGTTATATAGTAGTCAGGGTTCCTGACTACAGATCCAGAGGACCCGGGTTCAATCCCTGGTGCTTCCAGAAATTTATTTGTGAAGCTGTGGGTCTGGAACGGGCTCAAAATCATACTTGTGAGGACAAATGAAAAGCTACTTGAAATAATTAAGACCCGCCTCGGTGGCGTAGTTGGCTAACGCGCTTGTCGTGTTGAGCTCGACTGCTGAGGACGGGGAGATCGAGGTTCGAATCTCAGTCGGGTGAACTGGGGGTGGTTTTTCCTAAATGGTTTTCCACTCTTCCTCCACGCAAATGCGGGTTCACTTCCTCTAATTCATCCTTCCCAATTTCTAATCCATTAGTGTAATTAGTACTTAAAGCATATATATACCCGAACGGGTAGTAAGATGCGGTGCTAAATATTATTAATATGATAAATAATTAAGTAGCAGCTCCGATCCATAAAACTGAGATTATCAACCATAGGGCTCGTGTTGACCACATGACACCCTCTATCTACAAATTTTGGCCATTGCTAACAGGAGTGGCCGCTCAATCTGTATTGCTTGTTTGCAGGCCCACAATGTGGAGGTTTTTTCCACCCTCTATGTAACTTAATTTGATAGTTTATTCGACAATCATGATAAATCTTTTTTCTGGTTGTTTTCAAGGCTGGTTTTCACATTCTCTATCTCGTGGTGTGATGCAGGTTCTGGCACAGTACGGCAGCCTACACCATAGCCTCAGAAGTGGGTGAAAGTATGGTGCTGCCCCCTGAAGGGGACCCTATCTACAACTGGCCCATTGACCTTCTACGACCTGATATGGTTGTGTTCTTGTCTGTGGGCGAGTATAATCGTGTGGCCCGTCACACTGGACGCAACACTACCAACACCCCAGAGGAAAGGACTCTCCAGGACAATTCAACCTTCAGGAATAAGTGAGGCAGCCTTTGAAGGCTTAGTAGCCAGGTCATGTTAAAATAAATGTTTGTGTTTGGATTCTCATGTTGAAATCATCTTGTGTTCCTCAATTGAATGATTAAACTTTTCAAACAAATTTTATTAATCGCTGACTCAACATGGTTCACATGATCACTAGTCCAACGTTCAACCTGATGAGGTTTGTTCTTTGTACCTTTGTGTTTGGTTTGTGCACTCATAAAGAAGTTACTATTCAATGTTTAAACTGTTCTTACTGAATTCTACACATTTTTAGAACTGGTACTCTTTCCAGCCTGTGGCCCGGGTCAGTTTTTTTATTCAAGCCATATATTTTCAAATTCTGGCTAGCCTGTCATATGCCTTATAATCCAACTTTTAATACTAGGACAAGCACAATATCTAGTCCCAAGCCGATAATTTATCAGTGTGAAAGGTTGAACTCACATTTCACCAATGATAAATTTTTCGGCCATGCCAGGAATCAAACCCAGGACCCTTAGCTCAGTAGAGAGACACTCTACCCACTGAGCTAAGGTGTCAGATTGAACTCTACACACCAATATATTTATTATTTATCATGTTGTTTATTCCTTATCATGTTGTTTATTTCTTATCATGTTGTTTATTTCTTATCATGTTTCTATCTAAGAATTCTATCATTCTTTATCAATTTCCTTTCCATACCTTTTGTGTTTTCTTCTTTTATAAGAATGTGCATTGCTTGTTACATACATCCTCCTGATTTTCCAGTAGAGTGAAACGTAACAATCCCTTCTCTTCAAGAGACAGCCATTACCTCTTTGTTCAGTGGCAGCAGTGTAAAGTGTGAACTATGTTCTGCTTTTCATTGTAAAGGCCATATTGTGTTTGTCCCCCTTTTATACATTTATATCCATATCTAGTGAACCTTCTTCCATATATATAATAGAATATTTACTTTAACTAATCATAATACAGGTAGTCGTTTTGTTGTAAATTAGGGTAACATGGTGGTCTAGGGGTAAGATGTCAGACTTCTGTGCTGGCGGCCGGGGTTCAATCCTCGGTCCCGGCACATATTTAGCTGATTACCAAACCCTTCCTTCACCTCTGACAAGACATCTTGTGAATGTGTGGAATGCCAGTCCTCCACCGTGGTTCGGATTCCACGTTAAACTGTAGGTCCTTCATTTCATCTCACAATCACCCTACATTACACATTAGCGTGAGTGCGTATAACCCGAACGGGTAGTAAGAAGTGGTGCTAATAATAATAATAATAATAATAATAATAATAATAATAATAATAATAATAATAATAATAATAATAATAATAATAATAATAATAATAATAATAATAATAATAATAATAATGATAATAATGATAATAATGATAATAATGATGATGATGATGATAATAATAATGTACGATTAATTCAATCTTATTATTAGTGTGTGTTAATTTTTATTTGTTTCAGTCTTATTGAAGCATACAAACGAATGAGAAACCCCGGAATCACATTGGTGAATGCAAATCGTTCACCAAAAAATGTAGTAAATGAGATATTGGAAAGGTCTGACCTTGCAGATTATGTCAAATAATAAAATATGTCTATTTGCATTTTATTCTTTACTGAACTCAATTGCTATATATTGGTTTATTATATTGTATTAAAAAACTTTTTAACAAAAGTTTGTTACTAGCCCAAGGTACTATAAGGCTAGAAGACTATGTTTCAAATTTGTAATATCCTAAACTGGCAAAAAACAATGAATATTTAGATACAATACCTTTATATTCATTATTACAAGTTTTGTATTAAAAGGACATAACAGGACTCACTTCACATTTTATAACTCCATAGTGGCCTGAGTATAGTGTAATGTTTCTCTCCTAAAAATGTCCATCTGAAAACTGTACTCATTATATAGTATAGCAATTTTCACTTTTAAAAAATTGCAGATTCCTAGAGAGTATATTTCTGGAACTCATTTAGATAGCTCAAGAGACATTTTGTTTTAGAAGATGAAAAAAAAAAAAACAGGGTCTCACAATTTGGTATTAGATTTTATGTCCGATCTTAGGAGTTCAAAAGAGATAAAATTGTCCATATTAAAAATACAAGCTAATCTTTAGGAAGGTTTATTTAAATAACTATGATTCCAATTTACTAGCAGTTTTTTTCGTATTCTTCTACACTGTTTATAGAAATTAAAAATATTGATAATATTGTTTACAAATGAAGTCCTAAGAAGAGTGGATGAAGTAAGAACCATTTTGGATGTGATTCTTCATTGCAAAGCAAACTGGATTGGACACATCCTTAAGAGAAATTCTCTTCTGCACGACGTAAAAGAAGGCAAGGTTGAGGGAAAGAGGAGCTTAGGAAGAAGGAGGGGTCGAATACTAAATTACTTGAAGGAAAGAAGAAAATCCTGGGAGCTGAAGGAGGCAGAGGACAGGGCGCATTGGAAGGATAGGTTTCACTGAGAAAAGAAATAGACCTGTCGTAAGATAGAACACCTAATAGTAATAGTAGTTTAAATTTCTAATCATCAATTAAAATTAAAATAATAAGTTTTGTGCTAATTTTGAATTATATAAAATCAACCCAAACAAATTATGTAAAAAAAATTGTTTATTTAAAAAAAAAATTTAAACACAAAGCAAAAAATTTCCAAGCCTAATTTTTAGTTGTAGCTGGCAATTTAACTTTAACACTTAAGTATTTCAGTGGTTTTCATTTAAATTATAAGACTATTGCTAAGTTCCCCCTACACAACAATTATTCTTTCTGTGTTTCTTTGGGCGCAAGTATGAATTTGTGAGGTAGAGTTGGAAACCATTTGTAAAAAAAAAAACTTTGTACACCTGGCTTGAATTCAAACCTTGACCTCCCCTTTAAAAGTGCAATTTTTTGCTTATGTTAATTTTGTCTAGGCCCTATAATTAATCCTAAAATCACTTTTTAAATGGTATTTGTTTCATTTTATAGAGCCTGGTTCTGCAACTACTCTGATTTCACCAGCACTTTTTGAAAATTCTTGTATTCTGGAGACACATATCTCAAGTTATTGAGAGCTATCGGTTGTTTTTTGTTTTGTATTTCAATTACACAAATTGATCCTTGGTCGGCAGTGTTGGCTGTATCCTCCCCCTCATTCCTCGTTGGTTGTTTTGTTCTAAAAATGTTTTCTATCTTCTCATCAAGAAGAAATCCACATAATTACTAGTATTCAGAAGAACTGTGGCAAACTTGCGAACTAAAAGGATGTTTAGAATTTATTTTCTGTTGAATCATAGTCTTCCTTCCCAAAAAGGCTTTCTTCTTGCCTCTTTGTTGATAGTTTTAATTTCTTAATTTTACATCCTTTTAATATAAATAACATGTGGGGAAAGTGAGTGCTGTATTTTTTGCGGTTTTTATGAAAAAAAAAATTAGGCATCCCAACTAAGGCAGGTTTGCAAGCCTACAATTTTAAAAAGAATTTACAACTGTTTTTACAAGTAGGATTATAGTTTGGTTTCATAAAGCTGCTCTTAGATTACACGCACGTGTAAATCGAGAAGTATTTTCTATAAGTCTCAACCTATAGGTAAAATACTTTAAAAGTGCCATTGAATGGGTTATTTATATATAATTAAATCAGGATAACACTTTAAAGAACAAATCACCTGTGTCAAAATTTTAAATAACATGTATATTACCCACTTTGGTGGTCGCATGGTCTTACGCTACTCTAACAGTAGAATAGACGGCTAATGACAATATCATGGTTTGAATCTCGGTCGAGTGTACTCAGGGCGGTTTTTCCAAAATGGTTTTCTACTCTCCCTCTACACATATGCAGATACACTTCCTCTAAATATAGCCTTCCTAATTCCTAAAACTCCTTAGCCTATTTAGTACATGATCATATAACCCAAACGGGTAGTAAGACGCGGTGATAAAAAAAAGTATATTATGTGTATATAAGTATGATGAGGTTAGGAGATGGCCACATAAGAACAGTCTAATGAGTTTATTGAAAACTGATAAACTATTACAAGATATAGGTCATTATTGTTGTAGAAAATAAACCAACTACTGCCTTAGTTCACGAAAAATGTTGAGCCTTAAAAACCAAGAAAATTAACATAATATACATTTTATTTCTTAACACTAATTTAGGAAGCTCCTAACAACATGTATTTATCTCCATACATATTTATAATAGCTGATATTGATTTTATAATATTTAACTAAATCTGTCACAAAATCATTTGAAAATGAGTTGTGTGTTTTTGGTTGTGGTAACAATGGGATTAATGTATGTATATATATATATATATCAATATTTCACATGTAAATAAAACATTCAATTGTAAATTTTAGACTTGTAGGTTTACTAAACAGGCCCTGCTATGTATATGTCCTACACAGCGGGGCAAACTTATTTTATATTTTAAATTATGCCTGTATTTACCTGATATACCAAAAGAGTAATTTTGCTCCAAAATTACATAAACCATTAAAATTAAATTTTACCAGTGGCATATTCTCTGGGTATGCTAGTCCTGCGCTGCATACCCATGATTATATGGCCTAGTTTCTAAATATACATGTATAATGTATCTATATATTATTAATTTGTAAACTAATATTTGCTCATAATTCAAGAATATTGTGTTTTAAGTAATTATTTCTCCAAGAGAGTCTTCTCCCTACCCAGCTTATGAGGCTCAGGACCTGCTGCTTGAAAACAGCAGGCAAAGCTAGAGAAGTTCTAATGACCTTGACCAATGTCTATGAGATTGCAACACTCCCCCTTGCCCCTCGCCAACAAACATTGGCCAATGAACTAAGGTGTTAACAACCCAGGTCCTGCTGAATACTTATCACAAGTAAAACAGTGTGCCAACTGTTGGGACAAATATTCAAGACTCAATATCACAATGATTTTATTTACTAAGCTAGTATAGGTCAAATAAATAAAATAAATGCATATAATATTTGTAAAATAATCATATAAACAACAAACTTAAAACCATGCAATAATTAAATACATATTTGATTATGTTTATGCTTTCTAAGCATATGTATCATCATGTATTTGGCAAGCATATTTACCACCATCTTATTTAACCTTGTTCTTTTGGTTGTTGCTTATAAGTTTATAATTATACATCAAGGAATCCCAAAAGTTAGGAGTGTAATTTCACAGTTTCAAAATGATTGATCAGAAAAAGGTAAAATAAAATATATTTTCAGATGTAAATGTCTTAGCAATAAACCAATGAGTAGCGATATAGAAATGGGCCCAGTAGGGGAAAAAATCTCCCTGTCATTACTGTTATCACAGTTTACGGTTCAGAATAGCTTCTGGAGCGTAATTAAGATTTATATATATATTACTTAGCGTATTGCTACCTGTGAGTCCGACACCTTGGCTCAGTCGGCAGTTTGCCTGCCCACTGAGCTAAGGGCTCCAGGTTTGATTTCTGGCATAGCCTAACAAATATTATTGATAAAATTTGGATTTTCCTTCTCACGGTGATGAATTAATGGCCAGGGGGCTGGGTGTTGTGTTTGCTCTAGATTTAAGTAAATTTATATGCTGAAAGTGCCCAGAAAGGGCACACTAAATACCTCAAATATATTAATAATGAAAATGCTACCTGTGTGTACTTTTAATTACACTCAACCAATTGAATAGTGTATGTCACTCTTAATACAGTCAGGAGTGTGCTCTTATCCTTGACATATTTACTTAAATTTCAGATTATTTAGGTATTGCGATGAACTTCAGTGTGCTGTGGTTTGAGCACAGTCTGGTGTACTTTCATAAAATCAGAATATGTAATAGGCTGTAAAGGTGGATATTTAAACAAAGATATAAATAAGTCAAAAAAGAGAGACAAGGGTAGTTGGGAGGTGTGAAGTTTTCCAAGAGAGAATGTGAGTACAAAAAAAAAAGTTTGAGATTCATTGTTTTAAACTAGAGCTACTCATGTTTAAATATTTACAAGGGAAGAATTTCTTGATCTATTTGGCCAATAGTGGTTAAGAGTCTTTGACCCCCAAATCCTCCCTGCAGCTTTTACAGTACAGCATACCTATTAATTTTATCGAAATACACCACTGAATTTTACTAATTTATATACACACACCTTAATGGGTCAAATAACCACAAAAATAACAAGCTGGTGTTCTTTTTATATTTTTTGACCAAATTAATTAAAATACTGATTTTCATAAGATGCCTGTTGTTTCAAAACTGGAAACTCTTGTTGGTACAATGGTGTGGAAAAATAGAAATTACTGCTAACACATTTTTTTCCATAAAATGAAGGTTATCATATTTTTATTCCAAACACCTGAATAATGTATCCATGCTATTTCATCTCTGCAGATATAAAAGTAGGTTGAAAAAGTTGTTTGTTAACAAGCCTAGCCAAATATTCAATTATCATTATGAATAAAGACCTCCACATATAAAACCCCACATAGTTTTACAAACGTGTATAATCCAACCGGCTACTAAGGTGCAGCGAAAAAATAAGTTTCCATCAACTACTTAATAAAATGTTATCTATATCAATCTTTATATATAATGACGAAAGCCCTGACTCACTATCACTGTACCTCCTGAAGCCCTTGACCTGGAATCTTGGAATTTGGCAGGAAGGTCCCTTTCAGGTCGTATTCATTAGATAAAAGTAGGTTTTGTAAAATTCCACCCCCAAAGGAAAGAAACGGGGATTGGAACATTGTGGTTGTTTAAAAAAAAAATTAAATGGATGAGTCTGGAGAACTGATATTTGGTAGAAAGGTAGAGGGATTACCCCATTTAACCAAAACAATCTAAAAATGAGAGATTTCATTATGGGTATCCAAGAAATGGAAGGTTAGAAAAAACTTTTCAGATGATGTAGAGAATTATTTGACAAGAGAGGTAGAGACAGCTCCAGATAGCCATACAAATTTTAAAATATGAAATTACTAAGATTGATTTAGATAAAAGGGGTTGGGGAGGTTCAAAATTTCAAAAACTAATAGAAATAATTAGTTTTTTGGTGTGGAATGAAATTTAAATTTAGTTGGAAATTACAGGAAACACTCAAAATATTCATTAAAGTCCAAAATTGCAATTCCTTTAATTGGACTCAGGTTAATAGGGGAGGAAAGGGAGGAGGAGGTGTGGTAGAAAATTTAAACTTGGCAGGCAGGTAGAAGAACAACTTCAGATAACCAAATAAGTCTTAAATTTGAAATCAAGGTAGTTGGAAAAATGGGGAGGGAAAGGGGTTTAAATTTTCCCAAACTAATAGAAATATATACTTCTCAGTGTGGTAGAAAACTGAAATTTAGAAGGAAAGTAAACAGACCACTTCAAATAATCACAAGAGCTTGAAAATGTTGAATTTTAAATAGGAAGAGGAGGTGTATACAAAAGAATAAAAAATACTGGTGTATAAAATTTTAGTTCAGGCAGATATAAGGACACCTTCAGATAACAAATTGATTATTACAATTTTTAATTTGTTGATACATAGGAGGCGGAGGGGGACACATTTACACAACTAATATAAATAATTACTTCTTTGTGTTCTCTTAACTGAATTTTAACAAGAAGGTATAATACAATTCTGAACATGTTAAATTTTAAAATAAAACACCGGAAAATGTTGGAGGGTGGGGGGAGAATATAACTGGGGGGGGGGAATACTGTCAAGGGTAGGGTGACCATACGTCCCAATTAATCAGGATTGTCCTGTTTTGGGGCCACAGAAATTTGTCCTTTTTTAATTTTCCTTTGTCCCAGTTTTTAATAGCAACATGTAAAAACAATTATTTTTTTTCTTAAAATCTAACTATAACACTCCAGTGGTGAATAAAGTCGAACAATAACTCATTTTAAATCTCGAAATTGTATGTATAATAACATAGGAACGCATCGAGGTTACTCTAATTGTATGTAGCACACCCTGATACCTATTGACAGAAGCAAGAACTGGCCCTTGAAAAGGTGCCGGACTTTTAGTTCAACATTTGTCACTCGTATCGTTAATAAAATTCTAGAATATTTTTTTAAAGGGGTGGGGGTGGGGGGAGAATGAATGACAGGTGTCCCACTTTTGGCTTAAGCAATTATGGTCACCCTATTCAAGGGGAGGTGTAAAATTAGAATTCTGCATTAATTTAGAGTTAATAATTCAAAATAAATTTCCCAAATTTGTAAGATTATTAAAAATCAGTAACAATTATTCAAAATATATTTCTATAAAACCAATATTTTATAAGCTGTAAGCAAACTAATCTATCGCACCCAGAACATTCCCTAACCTTATTCTCGCCCACCAATCACAGGCAACGATGGTAAGGTGTTGAGATATTACAATACATTTTTCAAGAACCTAGGGTCCTGCTGTCCCTCAAGAGGCTGCGTCCAATCAGCGTGCACCTTGTCTTCTCCTCGTCGGCTATAAAAGGGGCGCCCCGATGGCGTGCCGGCCATAATCACGACAATCGTCAAAGCGATCAAACATCACGGAAGGCTAAGACGTTTGCACCCGCAAAGCGAAGCCGCTCGCCACCACCAGTATTATCAACACTTTGTTCCCGCTGGACGAAGTCGACTCCAAACGAGTCATCGACGGCATGAGTATCAAGAACAACTTTACGCCCTATGTCTGGCAAGAAAAATGAGGAGGGAATTGTGCGGCGTTTAACGGTACAGAGTAACAAGTACTGGGCAACTACAAGTCAGTCATATCAAAGTTTTTCAACAACACGCAGCCTCTTCAGAGGATTAGTCTGACTAATCATGAAAACTCTCTTAGACGCATGTGTGGTGACAATATGGTCATCAGCAGTGAGAAACAAGACGCCAGACGGGTCACCTATCTAGCACCTAGCTGGGTGCGTCTTTGTGAGGTGTGAGACCTCATCAACGTCACCGTCGACCGACGGGATATGTGGTAGACACCCGTCGCACGATATTGAAACGATTTGATCGACACACTCGTCGTGGATGTATGCAACACGCTAACAGAATCAGCGGATGGCATCGACCTCGAACAGCCTACGGTGGAAACGCACATCAGAAACCTGGATCTTATCAGTGCTACCCACTATACACGTCAAGTCGTCGGTTTGGACTATTACATGTTGGATTGTGAACTAAAAACAATTTTACTAACAAATCTAAGAGAAACTGTAGAAAAAAGTATGAACGAATATATGCGGCATTCCTGTAAGATTGTATAATAAATATTATGTATGATGTCTGAGAAACCTTTAATGTATAATAAATAATTGTTTTTAATACTGTGTTTTATTCACGCAAACCTGTTTGTCCCTTACCTTATCCCAACCGTAAGGTAACCAGACACGAGTCTCAACTTGTTGAGCCGCCAAACTGGCACCAAGCATTAACAGGGCCAATTACCTCTTGTGTTAGCTCACAGTTTCAAGGTAACGATTTATTCCTGTCTCGACTTGTCGAGCCGCCAAACTGCCACGAGGTATGAGTCATCAGGGAAAACCCATTGCCACATAGAAGGGTTGAGGGGGAATGTTGCAACATCACAAGCAATGATGACGTCACACAGATCGAGGCGACTTGTCTTGTCAAGTCACCAAACTGCCGCCAGGTATAAGTCATCATGGAAAACCCATTGCCACATAGAAGACCAACGGAAAATAACTCCAGAAATAAACATTTGAGACATTGAAGGAGCAACAGAGGACAACAGGCCGTTAACCCCATGTCGTCATGGAAATTAACCCCCAGTACGACGGAAAAATACCAGGGTTGCGCTGACGTCACCAGGGAAAACCCATCGCTGAAGGGAGTGTTGTGACATAACACGAAATGATGACGTCACTCAGATCGGGGTCAGAGGTAAAATTAGGGCGAAACGTCGGGCCATCTACGGCCCTTACAATCACCGAATCCCTAATTAAGCCTTGTGCGATTGAAATGGCAGCTTGTCTCCTTGATGAGCAAACAAAAAAGAAACTTGAAACAATTCATTTATCTAATAATAATGCTATAATCAAGATTTGTCAACAGATATAGAGAAATAATTGGTGTCACAACTTAAATGTAGCTTTGGTTTTTCGTTGCAACTTGACAAATCAACAGATGTGTCAAAGCTAAAAATAAGTTATTGCCTGTATTTTTATATTATTTGTTCCATAATAAAATGGAAAAGTTGTTGCTCTATAAATTTCAACTTGAAAATAAATATTTTGTCATAAATAGTTACATGATAGAACATTAAATCAATTGGGAAAAGTGTGTTGATGTGAACACTGATGAAGTCAGACCAATGGCAGGGAAAACGGCAGAGATCGGGGTGCGTATCAAAGAGTTGGCGCCGCCTTGTTCGAAAGTCACTGTGTGCTCCATCGACAAGTGTCTGTCGCCAAAACGATGGAAAGAGACCTAAAAATAGTGTTGGATGAAGTTATTAAGATAGCGAATTACATTAAATCAAGGCTATTTAATGCCAGAATGTTTAGATTACTTTGCGAAGAAATGAGCAGCGAACACAACTCTGCAGCTTCGTACAGAAACAAGATAGTTGTTTATAGGAACTGTTCTTGCTAGAGTGTTTGAACCACGCTCGATTTTTTTTATTGATCCCCCATTTTATATTTATCATTGTTTGGCTTCAAAAATTGGATTATAGCAGACATTTTTACAAGAATTAATTAACTAAATATGTCATATTGTGTGTCGGTATCTACAAGCTGGGAGAGAATAGCGTCTTTTGAACGTAAACTTGTATTTTGGAAGAGATGCGTGGAAAAAAGACAGTCTGAATGCTTTCCAGCTTTGACTGACTTCTTGAAAGAGAAATAATCCAGCCTGGAAGAAAATATTTATGGCAGCATCGTCCAACATTTAATTGGTTTGCAAAAAGCGTTTCAGAAATACTTTTCATCTTCTAGCGATGACGTTGCCTGGGTCCAAAATCTATATTGTGCTTCAGATAAACCGGATTGGAATGTCTGTGCAAAATTACGAGTGTTTGATAGATATTACATCTGATACTAGCTTGAAACAGGAATTTGTTGAATTTCCTCTTGTTGAATTCTGATCCAGTCTTCTTCAATAATACCCGCAAGTGTATAAATGTGTAATATTTAAACTTCTTCCGTTTCTAACAACTTATCTGTGCAAAGCTGTATTTTCAATGTACGCGGCAATAAAATCTAAAATATCGTTGCAAAATGGACGTTGCACCCGACATGTGAATTCAGCTGTCTACAATTATGTCCATCTTTAAGAGCCGTTTCACACGAGGCAACCATCGCCAGTCAACTATCGCTCTGTTGACTAACATAGAGGTAGTTTGCAGGTTTCACACAAACAACTGAATTGCCCACCCCGTCAACAGTTACCCATAAGTTGCCCAATATTTTTCGTGTACTTGGTTGGGTTGGTATTGATTTTTCTGCTACAGAGTCATAGTTGACCGGAGATTGTCGCCGAGAAAGATTTGCCTCGTGTGAAACGTCTCCAAAGGACTTGGTGAGACGAATAAACAACCGCAATCTTTACACCAGTAACCTATTAAGTAATATTGAATAATATATACATTTTAATGTATAACTTTTTAGCCCAAATATCAGACTCAAACAAAATGGCTAATGAGACCAGAAATTACTTTATCTACATAATAATTTACTCTTTGTTCCAAATTTCTAGTTTTCATATTAAAATTAAATTAATAAAGAAAAGAAACTCGCTTTAACTCTAAGTGCAGGGCTTGATGAAGTTCAATTTGCTATCGTAAAAGGCTATTTATTATTATATCTTAGAACCACTTTTTATTTACTTTAGTTTGTTTGTACTATAATTTCATCACACTCACACAAAAGTGTGGAAAAACTTTTCCTGTTTTATGGTTAGTATACACTGTGTTTGTTTTTATGGGTTTGGATAATATTTATTGCCGAATAGATTGTCACTTGTGAAATTTATTTCGTGATTTTATGACTGTTAACATTATACCTTTTTATTAAATAATGACAACTTCATGAAATATACTTTTTTATGCATGTTGCCCTAAATCGTTATTTATAAAATGTGTGGAAGTAGGTTATTATGACTATTTTAATTTGAACATAATTATATTTTAGTCCCACATTCTGGCCTGCAATCACTTAACCTATTTGATCCATAAGAACAAGAAGGGATTATTTTAATTAAATACACCAACTAGAAGAGGGATAGTAAACAACAATGTGAAAATAACCACATCTCCAATGCACCTAGTCGGGGACCGAATTATACTTTTTTTTTCTTTCTGAAAACAACAGGTCATAGTTATAAAAAATCACTGTTGGGAACATTTAACCATATTGAAGTTGTTATGGAAACTATAATTATTATCATGCATTTATTAAAGTTTTACTACTAAATCATTAAAATGTAGATACGTGTCAAATTTTCATGTAACAATGCAAATATTGTGGTAGGTCCACGACAATGCTACTTAAAGCTACGAAGTTTATTTTAAAAATATTAGTAATAGGCCTATTCCATTAGGCCTACACAAATGGCACGGAATATTTTTACATTTGTAGGCAGAGACTTAGCACTTGTAAATAATAACGTCAAAAACATCTGTGGAAACAAGAATAATAAATCCCAATTACCTTTAGCAATAATCATGCAATAATCTTATTGTAGTGTATTGTAATGTACAGCATATGTAGATGATAATCATGGCTCACGTGTAGTTTATATATGAATGAAGGCGACACACTGTGTATTCAAACTAGTTAATGTGCTTACGTTCTGTATAAATATTGTTGAAGGCATTGTGACTACAACAGTCATATATGAGCAAACATTGCTTAATGTTTATAGGCTTCAGCAGTAAAATTCTTTTGACGGAAGCCACCGCCGTTCGGAAGATGCCAGGGTTACCAACGAGCTATCGTGGCATCGCAGAATATTCGCCTAAACATGTTGTCATCATCAGCGCTAGTGTGCACATTATTCTAGTCCAAGATTTTGACGTTTCTAGGAATTGTTTAGAAACGCTTTTAATAGTGTTCATCCTTTGGAAAGTTTAACGATTCTAGCTTTGTATTTCAAGTGATCGTGATGACAGATAAGTGTAAATAATAATAATAATATAAGAATTATCGAAATGTGTTTACATTTCATTACCTTACAAAGTTTAGAAAAATATAGGTTGTATTAGTTTAAAAATGTCTTAAGTGCCACGAACGATCATAGATTTAACCCATTTTAAGTCCGAAAATCAAAATATTGTTTATGTGATTATTTAACCTTTTGAGCAAGCCCGTAGCCAGCCAATAATTTCGGAGGGGGGGGGGGAATTATAAATAAAAAAGATTTCTAGAAGCTATCTGAAGTGCTTTTTATGGTAACACAACTCCCTAACTGCCGGAGGCTATGACAAATTCTAAATATTAAACGGTTCTAGAAGCTTTCTAAATTTTTTTTTGTGGTAACATAGCCCCTTAACTGCAGAAGGCTAGGTCAAATTTCAAATATTAAACACCTCTAGAAGCTCTCTGGAGTGGTTTTTTTTATGGTAGCTCAGCCCCCTAATTTGTACTTGTATACTACGGCCTTGCTTTTGAACCTGTAAGTAAATTTTGATAAAATTTTAAACATGGATATGAGTGCTTTTTAGGACTTCACTGCTCTAATCTCGGTCAGTTTTACTGAGTATAGGTTTTCTACGTAGTTTTCCACCCTCCCTCTACGCAAATGTGGGTATATTTTCACTGAATTCTACCTTACTAATCCCTTACCCATTAATGTTATCATATAGCTAAATACTGATAGCCTGGATGGGTAGTAAGATGTGGTGTACATACACCAGGCAAATAATGATAAAAATAGGAACTAATCGACAAGATTAGATTTTTTTCCTGTTAAATCTTCATAGTCGCCGAAGAAGTTATTTATTTTTATTGCTAAGTAGAAGTTTCCGAAGCCTCGCTAACACCAAAGCCTTATCTTCCGGCCACATCACTGAACATGAAATTCTTAAATATAATATTCTCTGGTTGCGACGATGTTTTTAAGCCGAGCTCCTTCCATCTCTTGCCCGCGGCCATCAACTTTGTTCCCGTCAGCTTGTAGGGCAAATAAACACCACCACGACGCTCAGGGCGCCGGTGTGAGGGGGGAGGGGGGAGGGCACGGTAATCCAAGACGCTGTTAAGTCTGAGTAAACAAACATGTTTTAAAAACTCCCCGCAAGACAGAAGAACCATCTCGCTCATCTCCCAGCAGGTCCCCTCCCCTCAACACTCGGGTCGATTTGTTTTAGCGGCGTGGGCCTACGTTTTAAAACGTCCATCACCCGCTTCAAAAACAATCAGAGAGAACACAAATAATTAACCGATTGTTGAGCGGCCCAGTATTCGTCACAGTCAAAGGAAAAGGTAAAAAGATGTCGTGTTCCTACAAGAGGCCGACATTGAAGGTACGTGCTCTAAAATTATTAAGGTTAGGTTCATCTGGGTCAGTTTTTCAGTGACGGTGAAGTCATGGTTGGAATCCCGGCCGGTTGAACTGGTTTTCCCTAAAGAGGTTTCTCTCCTATCCTACCGCGAAGATTTGTTAACATTTAATCTAAATTATACCTTTCTAATCCCTACGTCATTATTTTAAGAACAAATGTGTCTATCTCGTACAAGTAATATTTGTATTTACTTAGCACCGCGTCTTACTACCCATTCGGGTTATACGATTATAACTTTTAATTACGTTAATGGGTTAGGAATTGGGAAGGTTGAATTTAAAGGAAGTGAACCCACATTTGCGTGGAGGGAGAGTGGAAAACCATTTAGGAAAAATCATCCCTAGTTCACCCGACCGGGATTCAAGCCTCAATCTCCCCGTCCTCAACAGTCTAGCTCAACACGAAACTAGCGCGTTAGATAACTACGCCACCGAGGCGGGTTATGAATAATAAAACGCTAGGCAAAAAAAAAGCTGCTTTTCAACAGTTTGGAGGCAAAACATTAGATAGCTTATATCTTAGGTAATGTACTTGTTTGAATTAGGTAATAAAAATACTTATTTATTTTGGTTTTAAATACTATAAGGGAAATAATTCATAAGCTGCCATCTTCCCCAAAAATGTATTTATAAATTATTGCTTGCGACTTTGCTCAATTCATCTACGTAGCGATAAACGTAGTATATTTCAAATACAAATATAAGCTTTTTTGTGATATAAAGGGGGCGGAGGATTGACGCGTTTGAAAACCGGAAGCTGCACGTAGCGTCAAAGGAACGACCCTCAAGTTTCCTTCTTCCCTTATGAAACACTCACTCCCTGTGTTTCTGTCATCGCAAGGTAGTGAGCTACAAGTCTTGTCTTCTCGCTTGTGTGCAACAGAGAGGGAGGCAGCTGTTCGGTACGATCCATTCCGTGCGTTCTTCAAGGTGACATTGTCGATACGAAGACTGTATTACGTCTTACGAATATCTGCAGATCTACTACCAGCCCATTTTTGGAGGCTGGGGCTCTTAGAAAGTACAAACGTATATTTGGCGGCCAAAATAGATAAAATTGTATTAATTTATTAGTGTTATTTTTAAGTTCCTATTGATGATAAATATATCTCAAGTGACAAATGATTTGGCGGATGAATACGTGAAAGTAGATTTAACTTTTCTGAATTATTAAATTAGACCATACTACTATCAACATACTTCTATTCTTGAACAAACCGTCTCCGAAAAGAAAATTGCAAAATAATAAAAATTCTTGAAGATATCCGTTAGTTCCAATGGCTCTGCATTTCCCAATCCGAATGAAAAGGGCCAATCGCTGCGCTGCGCTACTATATTTTGCCCTTACGTCCAGTTGCAACTTTTCACAATTTGCCGTATTTTATTTCATGCCTTATTACCCGTTCGGGCTATACTCAAATTACGCTAATGGGTGGCTAAAGAGGGGTAAGGTAAAATTTTAGAGGAAATGTACCAGAATTTGCATTATGGGAAAGAGTGAAACAATTCAGGATAATCCACCCTAAGTTTACATCCGATGGTTATTCTGGCTTTAATTTACTGTCTCCAGCAATACAGACCAACACAGAGTGACGCGCTAGACCATACGACCACCGATGCGACGAAGTTGCCATACATTTTTTTTAGCACCGTGTCCTTCTACCCGTTCAGGTTATACGCCTATATAACAATTAAATTAATGTGTTAAGGATTAGGAAGGTTGAATGTAGATCAAGTGTACCCGCATTTGCGTGGAGGAGAAGTTGAAAACCATTTAAGGAAACCCACCCTCAATACAATCGACCGGGATCAAACCCCAATCTCCCCGTCTTAGACAGTAAAGTCTATTGCGAGACTAGCGATTTAGACCATGCAGCCGTGGGCGCTCATAAATGGTTGATAAAGTGATCTTCAGCCCTCCTTATCACTCTGTAAAATTTTCTTTATTGAAAAAATCAAATATTGTATTTGAGATTTGCGTACAATTTGCTATCAACAACTTTGAATCATCAATATCAGAGTTAACAGATAAAAATGATAAAATGTATTTCCTTCCATTCCAGTTTCAACAGCTTTCTTTTCATTTTGTTCTGTTCGATACACTTATGGTAAATATAATGTTTCTTTTCAATGGATTCAGCTACAAATAAATTGTATTTTTTACTAATTTTTCAGAAATTCCATTTTTTTTGTTGCTAAAATTAACTCTTGAAACTCATATAGCTAGATCAGAATTTTTCTCAGATGCTCTAAAATTCCCTCCCACAAGATTAAATTCCTGGAATTTTCTCTCGAGAGCAGATGGGACTCCAATCCACCCCCCACAGCCCCCCAATTGGAAAGCCCACATGGGCGCCCTTACATGCAGCCACCAAAGTGGGTAAGTTGTAATATTGAAGGACATAGCAAGTAGATATAATAAGGAAATACGAGCTTATGAATAAAGTTAAATCTTCCACAGATATAACTGAAAATGACGAGAGATGTTAATCGATACTCGATACCATTGTCAATCTCCAGAGGGAAAGAGAAGGGTATGTTTGCACCATAACTATTTTTTACAATACACTATTTATTATGTAATACGGTTCATTTTTAAATACTATCCTGGGAAGTTATTTTTGCAGTTTCTGTATCAAAAAAACATTTGTGGCCAGCGTAAATAAAGGAGAAAGTAGTCGACTAGAAAAAATTGGTAGATCGAAATTACATTTGTCACTATCATGTTGGAATTTGATGATAAGCTTTTAAAATGTAACTAAAAAAGTTCTTATAAAATTACAGAATGTTATTTGTTCATGACAAATATTTAAGAACTGTAGATATTACTACGTGTAGAAAATCAAAATAAACACTCCTACTGAAGTAATATTTTAATTATTTTGACTCAAAAAATGTTCTTGCTATAAAAACTGCTAAAATACTGACCTAAACTCTTTATACTGAACCTGCTTCAGTGGCTGCATGGTCTAAGACGTCACTCTCGCAATAGATTATACTTCCGATGAGAAGGAGGTCGGAGTTCTAAACCCTGTCTGGTGCATTTAGGGTCGTTTATTTCCTAAATGGCTTTCCACTCTCTCTTTCTCTCCACACAAATGTGAGTACACTATTTTTTTTAAAATAAATTCAACCTTCCAGATCCTTAACTCTTTATCGTAATTAGAACATTATTATGTGTATAACCTGAGCAGATAGTAAGACGTGGTGATAAAAAAATATATCCATACTTATAAAATAACATGTCCTGATTGATTGACTGACTGACTGACTGACTGATTCATCATCGCCGAGCGCAAACTATCAAGGCTACAAGCATGAAATTCGGACTGTATATTCATTTTGTTATGTAGGCACCCACTAAGAAAGGATTTTAGAAAATTCCACCCCAAAGGGGTCGAAATAGGGGATGATAATATGTATGAAAGTCCGTCATTTTGAAAGTTACATAAACAAAATTTTGTATTTTGGTTATTGACGTAAAACAAATAAATATGTGTTTCAGGAATTTTGGAAATTTTATTTAATAAGGGATGAAAAAGGGGGTGAAAGTTTCTATCGGACTTGCATTATTTTTGATCTGAGGTCAAGTTATGGTCATCAACGTAACGTAATATTTTTAATTAATCTGTAAATACATATGTATATTTTCGTATTTGTATATAATCAACTTCCACGCGAGCAAAGCCGCGGGCAACAGCTATCTAGTTGTATATAAAACACTGTTTAGGCTGATGAGAACAGGCAGGTGGCTGAGCTCTAGTCTATATCTGTGTCGGTTGTGCGACTGTTGCACTGACGACGTGACGGTGTAAGGCTGCGAGACACGGAAGATCCATCACGGAGACTTCCCTGGCTGCACGGGACATCAGGCGTGTCGAGTGCTACCCCGGGACAGACCAACAGGGTTCCAACCCCCTTTTCCACCCCTCTAACGGCTGTCTTGAAACCATCACTTCTCCCCCTGGCCTGCCTGCCTGCCTGCCTGATGGATCAGACACAAAACATTCATATAGATAAATGGAACAAAACAATAGTGAATAGTAAGTTACATATACTCCATTCACGGTAGGAATTACTCTCTGAAAGGTCTTTTTTCCTACCAATATCCTACTATATAATATATTTCTGGTAGGGGGTGGGGGAGGGGGGAAGGCCTTTCAGAAAACAATTCCTACAATTAACAGACTTTACTCTCTCATATATAGTCCAATTTTCATAGGAAGGGATTTTTATCTGTCAAAAAAGTTTCTAGATTTAATTTCACGTTTTTCATACGTTAGATTATGTGATCTAAAACTGTCACTTTTCAGAGATATTGTATTTTATAAAAGGCCCTTTCTATGTAAATTGGGTTGTAGTACATACATACCTCACTCACTCGTCCTCCGTTAATTTCTATAGCCCTTAGAAACAAGTATGAGAAAGAATATATAATATGTAAAGTCATTTGTTATAAATCCAACATTTGTCCAAAACCTTAGTTCATTCGGTAGCGTGTTTGTATATCGGACTAAGGGTCCCGGGTTCGATTACTAAAATGGCCGTAATATGTATCATTGAAGTAATGAGGGTTTCCCCTTTCATAGTGATGCATTAACGCCCGGGGGGGCTGGATGTTGTGTCTGTCCTAGATTTAAGTTAGTTTATAAGTCGCGTGTTGATTTAATCGGTAGGTTCAGAAAGTGCACATTAAATAAATTAAACTAAAATGAGATCCAACATTTTGACCCAGCCTGGATTCAAACTATTCACTATAAGGTGAGTAGTAATTGGTTCAAAGTTCTGTACAATGGGAGAGACTGGAGTATAAGAAACATTAAACTTTTTTTTTCTATCACCGTGTCTTACTACCCGTTTGGGTTATACGCTTATGTACTAATTACACTATTGGTTTTAGGAACTAGGAGGCTATATTTAGAGGAAGTGTACCCCAATTTTCATGGAGGGAGAGTAGAAAAATATTTAGGAAAAACCACCCTCAGTACACCCGAGCGAGAATAGAACCCTGATCTCCCGGGAATCGGTGGTCTAGTCTACTGCGAGATTAGCGCGTTAGACCACGCGTCCACCGAAGCAGGTTACTAATATTTCAATCCCCATCTCGTCAGGACTATATTATTAGCGATTGTGGCGTTGTATAGATCATGATAGTTGATAGTAGGCAAAACTTTTACTCTGTGTCGTTCACGTTGATATATTTTCATTAAAGCTTTTGAGCTTCATTTGAACATTAAATTTAATTGAAAAGTCACACAAGATGGGTCATAAAAACAGATAACGCACAGATATTTTCTTGTCAAACTTGATCATTGATACTTTCTTTAATTTAAGCAGTTGTGTTTATTTTATAATAGGTTCTTGAAGGTAAAAATATTCCAAACACCACTACGTAGTCAGACTCCCCTAATTTTAAAGAACAATGTCAAAACTATTAAACAACTGGTTGATGTTAAAACGTCCATTTTGCGATATTTTTTTTAAATATGACAATAACATTTTCTTGTTTTAACCACAGTCAGTTTTTCAGAAAACATTACAGTACAATCCTTAATACACCAGTGGTCAAGCGATATAAGGTGTTGGACTTACATTTAGTTCGGTTTGCCATTGACAAGACGGCTGAAGAGTTTTTCCAGATTTTAACGCTGTTTTTCTAAAGCTCCATTCACGCTATCAGTCTACCCTGAAAATTCATTTTTCATCCCTTCCACTAAGATTAGACCATTAATAACACTTTTGACAAACAAACGCACACAAACCTTTAAAGGTTACCTTTTAGAACGATTTATTTCGGGTGTTTGAAGAGCTACGATGACTCCAAGGACGAATGAAACCCGCTTCGGCGACCGCATGGTCTAAGGTGTCACTTTCACAATCGACTCAACCACTGATAACGGAGAGATTGAGGTTCGAGTACAGTCAGGTGTACTGGGGGTGGTTTTTCCTAAATGAGTTTCCACTCTCCCTTCACGAAAATGTCGGGATACTTCCTCTAAATTCAAACTTTCTGATCCTTAATTCACTAGCGTAATTAGTACATTGGCGTATAACCCAAACGGGTAGTAGTAACACGTGGTGTCAAAGAAAAGAAAAAGAGAGCGTATGAAATATTATACAAAAATATTGTTCTGATTATTAATTCCTGTCTATTATTGGGTAGTTGTGTTTGGTTGTGGTCAAAGAGTGGATCTGAATATTATCTTAACTTTTGTAAACTCATGATTTCGAACTTTTTACACTCCCCATGATGGATACTAGCATTTTGTTTGTGTTTGTCCCTTCTGATATTAATTGAACTGTTGCTGAATTTTGAGAAACTTGTTGAGGTGGGATAGTAGGAATCTGGAGTTAAGGTAAGTATTTTTTACAGGTTTTTAACAAGAAATCATTTCGTCCACAATAAACAAAATATTGATACAGTAGATATATATTGTTTGATTCTCTCTCTTATTATTATTATTACTATTATTATTACTATTATTACTACTACTACTATTATTATTATTATTATTATTATTATTATTATTATTATTATTATTTTATTATTATTATTATTATTATTAGCACCGCGTCTTACTACCCGTTCGGGTTATACGCACTTACGCTAATGTGTAATGATAGGGTGATTGTGAGATGAAATGGAGGAACTACAGTTTAACGTGGGATCCGAACCACGGTGGAGATCTGGTATTCCATCTCTTTCTCTTAACAGTTTTTGAATGTCTTTAATGGTCATTCCGGAATTTGACTGTCACTATTATCATGTGTAGAAAGTTAAACTAAATGTTTTTTACGAGAGCAATATTTTATTTATTTTTGATCAAAAGAATAATTGCTATAAAAACTGCGAAAAAAACAATTACCCTTTCTCGTGTCTCCTACACTTCCACGTTAAGGCGATTGGCCCTTTTCATTTGGCGTGGAAATGCACAGCCATGAGAACAAACGGTTATCTTCAAGAATGTTTATTGTTTTGCAATTTTATTTTCGGAAACGGTTTGTTCAAGAATAGAAGCATGTTTATTAAGTTATACTTTTTATATACACATCTCCTATATCGTTTTAACAGTGATCAAATATCAATAATTTTGATATTCTTCAATAGAAAACTGCAGGCTTCATAACAAAAAATAAGAAAATGTAACACCTAATAAACATTGATATATCATCTTAGAAGAGGTGTTGAAAATATTACTATACAAATTTCACTCGTTCCCGAGAAAACTGATATTTCCAAACGTGTGATTTTTCCGCAAGACCTGTCCAGTAGCTAGCGCCATCTGCGGTTTCCTTGATCTATCTGTTCTTGTTGGCACGGAAGGATACTTTGGCCGGTTGTGAAGTCACGCCCCGCGTATCATCCTTCCGCCCTACCATCCCACAAAATAGGTTTTAGACTTGCACTTGACAGGGCCAAGGGCCTTAAGAACACAGTCCCCAAATAATAAATATCTAGTTTATTATTTTTCACAATCCAGACATTCTTAAGCTATGTTTCCCCCCTCTCCCCTTTGACACCGTGTCTTACTACCCATTCGGGTTATACGCTTATGCACTCGTTTCGCTAATGGTTTTAGGGATTAGGAAGGTTATATTAATAGGAAGTGTATCCGTATTTGCGTAGATATATAGAGGAAAACAACTTTGGAAAAACCACCCTCATTACACCCGACCGAGATTCGAACCTAATCTCCCCGTCATCGGTAGTCTAGTGTACTCCAAGAGTAGCCGTTAGACCACGCGGCCACCGAGGCAAGTAGGATGTTAGTTAAAGTGGATGAAAAGAAACACGAGCTAAGGTCAGTTTTTTTTTCGCAGTTTTAAAAAAAAAACTTTTAGTCAAAATAAATGTTATATAGCTTGAGAAGATACGTTTAGTTTAACTTTCTACACACAGTAATACCCAAAATACTTTCTAGTAGCTACGGTATTTATTATTTGTCATTTGCCTTGGCAAAGTCGCACTAGATGAGACAATTTTAAATTAAATAAAAATTCATAGTCAAATTTTACGGGTTTCATACAGAATTTCAAGAACTGTTGATTTTATTTGGGCTAAAAAAATTTGTTTTGTTTTAAAAACTACAAAAAATACTGACCTTAGTTATGCTTCTTGCATTTTAATTTAAAAGTTAAAAGTAGAATTTCTCAATCTATTTTTAACACAGATGGCGAAAAAAAAATACTACCAGCAAACACAATACCTATTAAAACTTGTTACGTCACGATACCGAAATGCTTCATTACGGAAGTTTGCCGGCAAATAGTTATTTCACGATTCCGACATCACAGTTTCCAAGTTTTTGTTGGGATATTTATAATTTAATTCAATATAATTAAAACCTGATCTTTTATTCAAAACACATTATTTGTTTTGTTTGTTTATAAGGTAATTTTATTTTGTTAACATCAATTTAATATATAATAAGAACAGGAAACACATCGAATACCATATAGTAACACCAGCCCCAAAGGGCTCTCGAACACAAGCAATACACAGAACAAATACATAAAACATTAACGAAACTAGTTGGCACCCTGGTGGGCCACATTATTTGATCTTTCAATTATAGACGTGGATAAATGAGTCATGCGATCCGCTATCAAACATGAGGGGATTACCCACGCTGGTCGATACTGTCACATTACTAAGTCTCCTCTGCAACAAGGGGCTATTATATCAAATAATTAATTAATATGCGGTATTAAGAAACGAGATTGTCCACAAATTCTTTAATTTTCAAAACAGAAAACAAACAAATAATTAAC